>QVIK01000049.1:74714-120629 GCA_003957845.1 Oidium heveae | reverse complement strand
AATATTTTTCTTTTTTTTTTTTTTTTTTGTGAACTTAGTGATACATTTGCGCCTTCTTCATCATTGGATTTGAGGTGAGAGGGGGAGGGGAACAAAAGAGTTTATTTGGTGATGAAGAGTTTTTAAT
Source organism: Oidium heveae (assembly GCA_003957845.1). NCBI lineage: Eukaryota > Fungi > Ascomycota > Leotiomycetes > Helotiales > Erysiphaceae > Oidium > Oidium heveae. The sequence continues at coordinate 120,502 of QVIK01000049.1, read as the reverse complement.
ACTTTTATTTATCAAAAGTTAAGATATTAAGCCACATGGGAATAATTACATTTATTTATACATCCAGATCACCATTAAAATACCAAAAAATAAAAATAAAAATAAAAATAAAACTCCTTTCCCAAATTTTTTCTCATAATTCCCTGAAATTTCTTTCACTCACCCAAGCACCTACACTTAGGCCCCGACGGTACACTTTTAAGTACCTTGTCATTCCCAAGGTCAAGTGCGGCTGACTTTCTCCAAGTATTTTCATTACTTGTTTTAAAACCAAACAGAAGAGATCTGTCATCTTTTAGTTCTTAAATTATTTAGTTTGGGTCCCTTATTAAGATCGTTATATTTGAAGAATTGTTCCCAGAAATCTCAAGATAAATAACGTATAATGCCTCGTAATACTTATATGTAAAATAGAACATTCAGAAGAAATTAAAAGCCGGGTCGAATAGTAATAAAGCAAACGCCTTCCCCCTTCGCCGTCTCCAGCTCTTCGAAACTCAGTATATGTAACAGTAATTATTCTCATTAGCATTTTTCATTCTTAAGCAATGTTAATATCATTAAAAATGTGTGGATGTGAGATATCATTAACTCCGAAAAATAGACATCAACCTATCAAGTATTTTGTTTTTTCCAGCTCCCCTCGAATTTATTTGATATAATTGGTTTCATGCTTACCATTTTTTGGATTTCATGGTATTCTTGGTACCAAGTTAGAGTCATGACTTAAGATGGTTTGGTACTTGTTTGGCCAGTCAATTTACATGATAAATGACCATTTAAGTATTGAAAGATTACATAAATCAACATTCCCATTGCTGATGCAGGAATTTGCCAATTTTTTTATTTTTCTCATCTTTCAGATTTTGACCGACCATTCTTGAGCCAAGGTCGGCATGGCAGCCGCGCCATACTGAATACACTGAGCCATACATGCCATTATAGATGCATATAATGTAGGATTATTACGCGCCTTAAGATAGTATTTTTCTCCAATAGCTAAAACTCCTAATTCATCCGCATTTCGTGCGTGAACATTTGAGCCAGTCTCTAATAGTACTCGAGTCGCAACCTTACGACCTAGTTTAACGGCTGTATGGAGCGCAATTTCACCTTGTCGATTTCGCCCGTGAATATTTGCACCACGCTCAATCAGATAACGGAAAAGTTTTGCAAGAGTCTTATCGTCTTCACCGTCTTTCAAGTTCTGTACAAATGCCATTAAGACGGTGTTACCTGCACGATCGTAATTATTAAGAGAGACTCCTGCCAATATTAACTTCTCTACTAGCTCATATCGTAAGTCTAAACGTGACGAGACACGCTCGGGTTCTGGTTGATCTGCTTTGCGTTTGTTCGTGTATCCTTTGACAAAAACCTGACTATTATCGATACTCAGGGTTAAAGATGCTTCAGCCAAGCATTGCAATCCATTGCGTCCATCAGCGTCTTCGATTGTTGGTGTCATGAAGGCACTTCGTGCTGTCTCGAGAAGACGTGCATGACGAAGAACGAGTATTTCATTACCATCATGAAGATCAGAGTCATAATCGGAATTGGTGCCTCCAGTAAACTGATCAGGACTATTATCTGATAGGCCTATTGGAGCTGTTAGTTCATCATTAGGTATATTATGTATGATTGAATTTGGTCTACGAAATTCTCGTGGCTCATTCGACATATAATACTGGGCCCAATTATTGGAATTACCAAGTGTTGTATCATAACTAAATGCGGCATCATTTCGTTTAACATCTGCCTGTAGAACCTTGGGAACAAACCCAAACGCATCTCGAGATGATGACGGTACGATGTTAAGCATCTGTAGTGTTGTTAGAGAATTTCGTTCGAGTCTATCTGCATGCTGTGCGAGCAGATGGAAAAAGCTTCGACCAAAAACGTCACAAATGTTGACCTTGACATTAAAAGGATTTAGTTTTTGTAATATCCACATTAATGTATCACTATCTTCAGCAAAATTTCGTAAGATTTGGCGTCGTAGAACATGGAGAAAAGTCTGGCCTGAGGTATTTACAGTGTTTCCGTCAACCCCTCGCTCTAATGCTTCAAAGATGACATCTAAAGGAGCCCCACGCGCAGCTAGCATATGTAATACACTATTACCAAAGTGATCTCTGAACCCCAAGTTTAGAAACTGCAAAGAAACGGGCGGATCAGATACACGATAATCTAATATGCCAACATTTGATACCCAAACCTTAGATTTAAGGCCGTCTAACGTGTGACATAGGCAAGTTTTGGCATCATGTGCCTTGAAGCCTCGAATACACAAGCCTTGCCGCTGTATATGGCGATCAATATTCAGGAATGAATCGGAAAGCATTAGTTCTACCCTTTGCTGAGGTGGAGTTACTAGTCCTGATGATCGAGTTGGAGGTTCGCTTTTGAACGTTTCAAAAGTAGCGAGTGAATACCGATTTTTGGGCATGGTTGAAGATACATCAGATGACTCTGAAATGGAATGGGTTTTTATTAATCGGGTTATACCTTTCAAATATCGCGTGGAGTACTGCGGAAGTCGCTTCTTTAAACTACTTGTTGATAAATATGTCGAAATAGTTCTCTCATCACCCTCAGCTGTTTTCTTAGCAAAAATAGGCTCCGAAGAGTCTGCAGTTAGTTCTTCAAAATACTTTAACACACTATCTAACTTTCGATTTTGAATATTATGGATGAGTGTATTTCCTGATGGATCAAGTATACATAATGCCCTTCGAAATGTATCATCATCTTGAGGAAAAAGCACCTTAAAAAGTTCAGCCGTTTGCGCAGGGGTTTCTGGTGTCAGGTCCGCATCATCATTTGTTCGCTGATATAGAGCTAGCGCATGCGCTGGAGTCATTCCATCTTTATCTGGACTTATTCGGTCCCTACTGTGAATAAAAGCACATTTCATTTGGTCGAGGTAAGAATCTGAGTGCGAATTAGTTTGGCCACAAATTGGGCACTGATAAAAAGTGTGGTATTTGATTCCTCTGGCGCCTCGAGCAATATCTTGATATCCATACGGTTGAGAGCTACCGCTCCGTTCTCGTTTGATATTGGAGTTGTGATGATTTTTGTGGGGTAAGACTGAGTCTTCCAAAAATGGCAAGTCAAACGGCAGGGAATAAAGAATCGGTGCAGGTTCTGTATGAGCAGTAATAGTAGATCCACTTGCTATCGGACTAGGTGGATAATGAGATTCTATGGTATCTAAGGAAAATAAGTCTTCCAACGGAGTTTCAGTGAAATCTGGAGGTATGAAAGCTTCCGAGATCAGTTGTAGATCATTTGCTGGTTCTTTAGAATGCGATCGGTGCGAAGGTAACTGTTTTTTAGTCTTTGTAAGCTCAGATATCTTCTCGGTCATGTCTTCGCGGTTCTTGGGCCGTAACCATCTTGGCTGTTTATCTAAAAGTGAGTTGACAGTTTTCACGGTTGATTCCTTCCTGGAGGTCGAGTTAGCAATGGTAGCAAATCATGAAATGGGGATATATATAGTAGAATTGCGCACCCAGGTTTCCAATTGGAATCTTTCTCTTCTAATGCCTGAGATATATCTTTTGGTGGTAAAGTACTGTATAGGTAGAGTCGAGCAAGCTTACGCTGACGAGACTTGGTCCATTTACTCGGTCGACCTCTTTTGCCCGATAGATCTTCGCCTGATGGAGATGTGAAGGAAGGAGATAGAGTACTTCGAGAGCTATCACCGGATTCGGAGGTGTTCATGATGAAATAGAAATCCGTTGTTCTTGAGGGGAGGGTGATAATAATGCATCTAGTCGCGTTCAAGGCGCCTCCGGATAAGATGAGGGGTGGTTAGAGATGGGACAGAATGGAAAGATTTGTGAGAAATTTTCCCCTCCAAGACTAAATTCTGTCTAACAATGGAGACAATACATCATATTAGACACCAATAAACTGAAAATAATTCAGTCCAAAGGTAGCAATTATTCAGACATAATCAAGCGCAACATTTCAACGATGAAGAAAGGATTTAAAATTTTTGAACACCTCAGTGCACGACTCAGCATCGGGGGTGTGTGGGAAGGGAGGGGGGAGGGAGAGGGGGGAGGGATGAAGGGATGAGCAGCATCCAAGTCACGGAAACAAACACACATTCAATGCGCCTAGAGGCAACACGAAACGAGAAATAAGCAATGCGGTTAGCGCCTTGGATTTGACATGGCAACCAACTATCTCGAGATCTGTAAACACCATATGCGCGGTCAATTTTTGGGGAAGATGTGTGAGGGCGGCTTGGAAATATCCATTGTAAATGCATTCACACACAACATACTTTCAGGCAAATGAGACCAAGACCTATTTTAGGATCCTCAAGACACCAAGAACGCCAAGATTAGTTGTTAAAACTGTTAATTTGGTATATTTGGTCATTGGACTACAGGATAGGCTCTACTTCTATGAACATATTAAATGACTCAACCTTCCTCATTAGCCACTCCTCGAGTTACTCACCAACTGACTTTCTGTCACATATAAATCTACCAGGTATGATTCATGATTGATAACAGCGAAGCAGCCTATTTCTAAGTCTATCAATGGAAATAGTTCAATTCTCATCATCAAGGTGTATCATTCTGTTCCCAATCTCACACCCATTCCGAAGCCTAAGAGACTGCGTCGCCGTTAGAGTCTAATCTTGTTTTTCTAGCAATCTAATCCATGAAATTCATGAAGCTGGAGATTCTTAATTTGTTATAAGGTTTATGCAACCCTCAAATAAAATTTTGAGGGTCAGCAGAATTGACACAGGATAATTGGGTAAAATTTCAATAACACCATAGTTGATAAAAATACATGTATCATGATAATGTACACTCGTCATGTGGAAGTTTTTCAACAAAAAGTCTTTAATTTTAAAAATTATACTGTGATCCTTGCAAAATAAATTGCCTAAATCACATAACAAATATAGGTAAGTTGAGAAAAACTTGTTGAGTTTTGAAGATTTAATTATCCTCCCACAAAAATTCTATCTTCATAAACCTCATTTGTTTCATCGTCGTCAAATAGTGGCAAACTCATCTATATTACTAATCGGACTAACGAGTTCATATCAAGTTTTACTAGAGATTTGTCGTGAGAATTATTATTTCACTACCTCTCCCTCTCCCATGGCCACTCTCCTGCATTTACACCAATACAGACTAAATACTCTGCCATGTGGCTTCCGTTATTTAACTGAGACTCCATAATAGGTTTAACTACCTGCCGTGCGAGAGTCCGCAACTCTCCTAATCGTAGCTCGAAGTTTATTAAACTATTACGCGTGTACGAATTTTCATGAAGTTTTAGAAAACGCTTACATTCTTCATGGCCTAGATAGATAGGAGTAGAGGGCGTGGAACGCCCTATATCGAGAAGAGTAGAAGGAAGGATGGTATGGAGATCCTGGATATTTTGACTATTAGAAGATGATGAAAAATGAGAGGTGCTTGATGAAATTTCACCATGTATATTGTTTGATGGTATCTGTAGATCATCATTTTGGATTATCATACTACAGCATGACTGTTCCCCAGTCTTTGACTCGGATTCTGTCGAAGCCTTGGAAATTTTGGAGTCTCGAATATTTCGGACTGGCTGGGTGGGAGTTAGGGACGATGGTATGAATGAATGCTCTGATAACCATTCCCGAAAGAAGCTCATGACCAACCAATCCAAATATGAATTCTGTGGCGTAACTCTCTTTCCTTCCGCTGTATACAATGTTAGGCTCCACAAATTGATTTCTACCCTTCTGACCAACTCCTTCAAATCCCGAAACTTATCCTGCATTAACGTAGTAACACATGATGGGAGCCGTTCCCGTATATAATATTCAATTTCTGGCCATCGGCCCAGAACATGCACGAAGGCCTCTAGAAAAATAGAGCGAGATTCTGTAAAGTAGCCTAAGTAGAGATAAGAAGAAGGATATTTTGCGATATGCCTCCACAAGACTGCCTGAAAGCGAAGAAGATGGTGTTCAATACGTGGGCCGACCACTGGCAGGGCATCATAAAGATCCGCAAGGCTGAGTAATGCCTTGCATTGGTGATAAGCGCGCGAAATACAAGAAGAATCGAGTTCTGGCGGAAAGTTATAGAATATGAGAAACAAATTGTGGTATGTTTGTCGCAGACCGGCAGCTTCCCGACAGTGGTAAGACGAGGATGAAGTCGATTGATGGGAGACAACAGATTCGGATCGAACGAATGATTGGTGAAACGTGTGTCCAGGTTTGTTCTGAACAGGCGGTGGGCAATTTTCGGAGCTGTTGGATAACTTATTGAATTTCCTCTGAACAAGAACGGGAACATCATGCACGCCATCTCCTATATCCAATTCGTACGTCCATCTCTTACCACTCTTTAGTTTTTCTTTCTCGTTTACCTTGTCATCGCATCCTGAAGTTTGACCAGTTTCTTTCCACCATTCATCGCTGGTGCTCGCGAAAAAAAATTTGGAACATTGCGCTAAAATAATACGATGAAGCAGATATCGATTTGTTTTCCCCCCGACACTCACCAGGATCTCGACATCGCCTGTATCACTAAAAATTGGAAATGCGTTCCGAGATAAATTGTGGGCGTAACTAATGTGAGAACGTGGTCTTCGAGATTGACGTGAAGAGCATGATATAACTGATATAGAATCGGTATTAGAGACCATGACACGATGCTCGGCAGTTTTTAAGGGGTTCTAGAGAAGACAAATCGATTTAGTGAAGTTTTCTAACGATCATTTCTCTTATTAATAATCAGTAGTATTGTTGATTTCAGATCTGATGATAAGATGACCAAATAGTTGGTTGGGGACTTTATTTGCCACTCTTGCAATACATTTGCTTGTTTCCTTCACTAGTTAGGTCCTGATAAGTGTGGACTGGGAAATGGAAGTGAAGGGGACATGTGAGAAAACACAAAATATAATTATTTATCTCATAAACTAGTCCAAGCATACCATTTCTTCACTCCCTGCTCATGTGTGTCAACTAGGAGTAAAATGGCGGCGTGCAGAGGATATAAATCTGATGATGGAATTTTGCAGTGGCCCTAACAGCTTGGGCTCCGGAGAGTGCAAGTTCACACTCTCCTATTCCTTCCTTCTAAGGCATTTCGTATACTTGTGTGTGTTTGTTTAAATTTACCTGGGTGGTTTTGTCTCTCCATTTCTCACTCAGGTATCTCGGATTAACAGATCAGGTATATGCGCTCGTAGAATTGCAAAGGGTCACTTTTTTTGCGGTTTAATTTCACACTTGGGCTTTCTCTCTCTTTTGCCACACTCACGATGTTGCTGAAAAATAATACGCGAAGTTTATTTGAGACGCGATCTTTGCCTTGCCTAGAGCTAGTATCGGCACTAACCAGGATTACGCGAAGAAAACAAAGGCGACTTTATAAGTGGCGATGGTTACGTCTGTTTCAATGATAAAGACTAGGTAGTTAGTTGTTAACAATTTACTAGTCAAACTACTCCCTATCGCTATCTACCCAATAGTCGTTCCAATAACTGACACATTTACTATTCCTGTTCAGGATGATAAAGGTCACTTGGTCGAATCTAGATTTTGGATTCCGATGTAAAGTGAGCTGGGATCTTTGATCCGTAACGCTTATAGCCTGATTGGCTCAAGCACGTGAGAGGTTCAATACCCCTCAGCCTTACCCACCAACTCGCAGCCTCGGATGCGTCTCAGAGAATCAAGTCGTAGAATGTTGAAATACTTGTAGTAGAGACGTCAACGGCATCATGACCCATGATGTGTCGAAGGTAAAGCCAAGATCTTCTAGATAACCTGATATCCTTTCGGAGTGGATGACAAGCTCGAAACAAGTTGCCATTCGATTTAATAATTAAATTAAACTCTATATGATGAACAGCAAGTGCCAAAGTTTCAGGTAGTCAAATAAATATCTTAACTAAAGAAATATGAGACGATTTGCATACACTACTGCTGAAATTTTATTTCGTTAGTCAAATACTGGAAGATGGCACGGATTGTACGGTTTCTTGAACAGTCCTTTTAGCAAGAGGTAATTCATACTGTTCTGTGCACTTGGAACTACTAAGAAGTAGGAGATTACAACTTAGACAGGTAACCATTACCTAGATTCAAATTAATTTTTTATTGGTCACCTGTCTAAATTTAAAACATCTTTATCTAAAATTTTGGCAGTCCCGAGCGTATTAACATATATAGAGGTTCTGCTGTTCTTAAGAAATAAAAATATAATTAGCAAACTAAAGAAGTAGCACTTAGGACCAGGTCCTTTTTTGACTACGAACCAGAACTGATCCGTGCGTTGGACTTTGTACAGGGCTTATCCAAGTCGGCACAGCCACATTAGTGCACACGCCATAGTGAGTGGTTTATGCAACATCTATGAACAGAGCGAGGTAGCTAAACGAAGAACAGTTATGTAATGCACAAACGTTGGCTACTATATCACTACGATAGTAATCGTCTCCCTGCCAGTTAGAAGTGAGATTCATAGGATGATATAAACTTCTTCCGGGGTATTTGGGCTTTATGGTAACCTACATTGGTGTCATTAGCGAATAATCTACGATAAGACTCCAAATTTTATATTGTGAAAAGTTCACGACAATGAAATCGTCTCCCTGTTTGCTGTTGTAGTGAAAGTTTAAGTTATTACTTATGAATGTTATGAAATACATAATATTTATTAATTATTCAGCTGATTAAATACATGTACTGTATGATTAAAAAGCTCTCAATATTTAAGATGTCCGCCACCAGAATCAAACACAGCCTTCATTATCTTGGGCAATGATTCAACAAGATTTCTCCAGTCATCCTTATTTACCGCTTTTTTCCAGGCTTTTTTTTTAAAAAAAAATATTTCATGTTTCCTCCCCTGTCCGCTGCTTTCCTTCAATCACATCTGAATATTTATATTGAATAATATTTTTCATCAGACTCAAGACGTGTTCGATCGGATTAAGGTCCGGAGGAAAGGATAACCATTAGAGAGGAAAAGATTTCTCTCGCTCGGTTCTCGCTTCGTTCGGGCCACCGAATGGCAGGGGGCGTTATCATGCATCACCACGAAATCTGGTCTCAATGAGACCAAACCATGAATAAGAAATACTTTACCCTCGCTGTGGCCCTCTGCGGTTCATGAACTCCATTCTCTGTCCCAGAATAAGCAAAGTCCTTTCTCACCCCCCCCCCCCCCAAAAGTACCCAAGAGAATCCATCCAATCCGCCTCCGAAGATTACTGACGGCACATGTCATGTTGTAGACCTCGTTTAGCTAAGTCAAGAGCCTAGATTAAGAGTTTCAATTTCGACATCATTTGATGGCAAAACCAACCTTTCTTGTGATCCAACATCTAGCACGCCTACCATCAGTCACCCAGCTTTCATCTGTTTAGAGTACTCGCATCCAATACTCTTTCTCCCAGTGAAGATAACTTCTAGCCACTTCACTTCACTTTCTCGAGATTTTTGGGGATAGAGGAGGTCTCGAAGCGGCGTTCAATTACCTTTTTACTAACGCCCAGGTGCGGGAAGACTGAATTAGAAATCTCAAGGTAGGACATTGGACGGCCTTCTGCAGAGGAATTTATAAAGTTTTCCACTTCGTCCATTTGTGCACAACAAAGAGATGGGATCCGCCCACTGGTCATTTTGGGAGTGGGTTTTGCAGTATACATAGCGTATCGAACTTGTCTTGGAATTATATCGAGCCACTTTGCAATTATATTTTATGTAAGACTCTCTTGAGCTAAGGTTCTCAGCTGGAAAGTTTTTAAAATGGTGCCAAGGCATATTTTTTTGGTGTCAAACTCAGCTGTTTTCGCTCATCCCGAGTCAAACGGTTCGCATGTTTACAAAAACTCGGTGATTGAGATATCTGAGGCAGATTCATCTCCATAACATTCTCCTCTACTCAATTCTTTGTCTACTGTGTTACAATCCGCATGATCACACACTTGCTTGAAAATCCATTAAATTTGCATAACTGTTAGACAGTGACTTTTAGCCTGATAATTTATATATATATATATATATTTATTTAATAACTTTTGACAAGTCAGGGTACAAGCTAGATGTGCTATAGCCCTAAGCTAAAACCCTGGTAGGAAGGGGTATGATCTTTCTCGTCGAGATATACTGTCCTGATCCTAAATAGATGTAACTGCGCTAAAATATGTATGCAGGTAGGGGTAAATGTCGATCAAATGTAACGCTAGAAAGTCGGTGAGAAATGCGATCTATCAAACATCTTCATATTGTCCAAGTCAGATGACCCTCCCTTCATCCATTTCATCTCTTATTCTCAGATCCTCCTACTGACCTACACTCCCTCAAAATTCATGGCGGAAAACTTCTGCATCAAAAGCTCCTAGTCACAAATAGACGAATCTTATCCTTGTATAGATCCTACTACCACAAAACCTCTCCTGTAGATTGCTGTAACCCCTCAGTTGACTAATCGCTAAGAAAACCCTATTCCACTTCCAACGACATATGATTCTGGATCGAATTTTCCTGCTAAACTGCAGTAAAGTAATCATATTTCTGAATCGTATGTAGAGCATATTGTCACTTTCCTAATTCAATTGATGATGAAGACCTAGCAGTTACCAGCCTCGCATGGCATTCAATTCTAGTTCCAATGGGCATAGTTTACCACCTGTTGAGAGCCAAAATTCAAATATTTCCACAGAATTGTGTGTCGATGCTTTTATTTAACTCACTGCAGCTACTGGGTAAAAATTAGAGAAATATATTATCGTCGAAAGATTAGAGCCTTCGCCTGTCAATAATCAATTAGTAGCAAGTCATAAGCTTGAAACTACGAAAGATGACTGAGTGAACATTCAAACTGCTTTGAATCTAGGAATGCCGATGGCAAAATTTGTGGAGCAGTTTGGGACTCTCTAGGCGGCGAATTTATTATGTCTGAAATCATGGTTTGGAGCCTGGGAAGAAGAGGTGAGGTGCGGGAGGAAGCTAGCACTGTGGGATGGTAAGGCACAGGAATTGGTGAACTGGCTACACAGCAACCCACACTATCGGCACGCACCCTTCCGAGCGATACTAAATCTTGTCCCTGCATTGGGCCTCAACTAATTCGGGAGGTAAGCGATTCGAACTGCGTGCAAATCGCCAGGATATATACGGAGAGTATCCAAGAAAAAATGTTTCTCATAAAGGCCAGAGTATAGGCAATAGCGTCTGGGGTTTGCAATCTGAGCTTTTTATTGGTCCCCTCAGAAACTATCTGAACAAACTTTTTCTGAAAAAGTTTGGGCCATGGGAGAGAAAATAGTAGGAGGTCAGGAACGGTTCTTGTAGAGTACGACAGACAGGAAATACTTGTTGACCGGTTTTAGCCCGAGTGTCTAACTCCTAAACACCTCAGCTTCGCAGCTATCTTTAGAAGAAAGGTCTATTGACGGGATTGCTAAACAGAGGGCAGTTATGTAATGCATAAATATAGGCTATTATTTGAATCAATTTACGTTACATAATTAATATCATTGCTACACTTACCCTGTCAAAGGGACACGACAAAGTAAACAATAATTGAACGTAAACAACGTCGAGATAGAAATACTTGATTATTAGATTGCTACTAAGTATTCTAAGGTTATAGATGATTGTAACTTTAGCCTCTCTAACTGTCTATTCAATAAAAGAATTATACTTTTCAGCCACCATTTCCATTGTAAGATCTTCTATAAGATATTCTGCATTCGTCAAGCATTGGACTTATTATGAGCTAGAAACTTCAACAACCATTTCATTACTTACACCTTCTAGTTATACATAACATATCACATTCGCTTTCTTCTCCAAAAAAAAAAAAAAAAAATCTTAGTCTATAATATTCAAGACGGGTTTGCGGGCAGGTAACTGGACCATATCTACCATGAATGAACTAGGAGAGACTCACCAAAATCTAAAAAATAATATTATCAATAAAACCGAACTAAAACACGAATAATTTCGCAGTCAATTCCTTTTTGGTTTTGCACAAAAAAAAAAAAAAAAAAAATTTATAGGGGTCAGAAGTTTTCGAAAGATATAAATCATTAGCATCACTTCCAAAAAACGAGCTCTATCGCTGCTGTCAACAGCTTTTAGCCCTCTAAGCTGTCTCTAAAACAATAAAATCAAGTTGACTGAAATACTCGATATCTATAGGCAGGCTATTATATAAATACTGGGTTAAGTGGGAATATATATATTTTTTTTTTTTAAAAAAAAAAAAAAAAAGAAGGGTTTTTTTTCTTAGATGAGCATAAATGGTTCTCACAAGAGCTATGGAGGCAGCTTAGTTCGTAAGGCACATCAGATACAAGCTTATTTTGTTGAATTTGGATAAAATTTGATGGTGGTGTGGGGTTTCAAAAATTGATAATTGTGATGAAGTTCCTAACCTGCTTGCTTGGGTTACAGATTTATTACATCCTACATATGCTCCCAAATATCTCCGGAAACAAATACTCGTCCCGTATGACATCTTTTAATCTATTGAAGAGACCACTACTTCTACTCAAGCCCACACCAACACTTTTATTATTAGATTAAGGGATATTTCTGATGAGCCTTTTTTTGTAGTAGTGGCGCCTTGTAAAGCACCTGGCTCATTTCTCCCTCACGATGTGGGTCTTTTCGAGCAATAATAAGCTTCGACGAAAAACTTAAATTACTGTCTTCACAATAGGCTCAATACATATCGTAAACTTGATGCAGGTCATTGAATAGATTTAGAGACTGATCAAAGTATCCTTAACAGCCAAACGCCTCGTTGCCGCTACTTTCAAGCCTCTCTTACCCGGACCTCCTTGAGCTCGTGTCCGAAAAAAATGGTCGCGTATTACTTGAAATTGTCGCGCCACCGTAGTTATTTTTGCATCTGGATTATGTCTTGTTTATTTATAGGCAGTTTCTACTTGGTCATCTATATTTCTTTAGTTTAATTTTTAATTTTTTAAATTTTCAAATTTTCAAATTTTTTTTTTTTAAATTTTGCGTGAGATATAAGGGTTTATATCTGGCTTGACCTCTATTTATATCAAGATGTTTAGCGAAGCAGTTGTATGACCAGCCGGCATCGTCAAGTGTTTTTTTTTTTTCGATCTGACTTTATTAGGACAGATATTATTATATTGTAATTGTACAAAATAACCTGAATACATTGATAAGTTGTTAATCGGGAGGTTCTCAAGAAAGTTGATGGTGTCTGATCCATCATTTCGAAAAGATTAAATAGTTGAGGATTTCATCGTATTGAATAAAAATCAGTTAAAATTAATTTGGCATTTATCAGGTGTAAGTAAAGATTATTATTATTATTATTATTATTATTATTATTATTATTATTATTATTATTATTATTATTATTATTATTATTATTATTATTATTTTTTTTTTTTTGGAAATAATGATCGTGATGGGGTAGATGATGATGGACAGCATGAGGAAAAGTGCAACTGATGCCTGAGAGGCCAGGCCTATTATTTAGAATTCTTCCAGGTTCAAAGCTAGTAGGGATAAATGCTTAAGCGATATTTTAGCGCCAAGTCAAACAATAACGAGTATAACTAGAGTAAGGGAGGGGTTAGTTCGAAACTATTGTAGCGCTGTGTGTCCGAGTTAGTCGGTCAGCTTTCGCTTATTCGCTTTTAGGATTACGTAATACCATTAGTATAAATAAATAGATCTAGCAAAGATAGAGAAAAGCAAGCAAGAGAGAATACATAAGATTTAACAATTGAAAAGCAGTCCAAACGGGGATTCTACTGTCTAAGATCTCATTAAATTTCTAAACTACTAACCTGCGAGTCACAGCGCGGCCAGTTATGCCAAGGATAGCCCATGTACAAAGTCTTAGCATACTTAGCAATGCTGGCTGGCCCTAAAGATCACCGATGAAGGAAGAGAAGGAAATAACCCTGTTTCATATCGATTTAATACGCACGGTATTTAAAATCCTGAGATGTATATATTGGTCTCTGTAAATTGAGCTCTATAATTCGTTGATGGTAAATATATATACAGATAAGCGCCCCTCACCGCCTTCCGATCCTTTTTAAACGCTTCTTGCCCTATTGTCTGTAGCAAGGAACTGCGAGTTATGATTATGATCAATAAAAAGCTCTTCATCAATATCTGTTTCACTATTTATATTCACAATTATTTACCTAAGTAGTTATACCTATCTATAAATTTTTCTTTTTGGTGATTGAAAATGTACAATTGTACAGGTTTGTTTTGGAAGAATCTCGAGCTCTTTTTTATGTGTAGATGGAGTCTAAATCAGGCTTAGATATAAATAGGAAACCGCTAAAAGCCCATCAAGATTTTACTAAAAACCAATAAAACCTTAAGTTTTACTTACACGCGATAGCGCCATTATGTCACATGAATATTCTTAGTAATCATAAAGATTGTTTTATAGCGAAGAAAGTAAACAACAGCATAACATCCCTTAGCTACAACCACACTCAGAACTCCTACCTCTTCCTCACTGCTTCTAATCATCAAGACTCAATAAGAAAAGTCAAAAATTCATAAAAAATTAAATATACTCGAAATATCTAAATAGGTCTGAGCTTCAGAAAAGAGGTTATCGGCACCACCCTGTACGTAAGAAACCTCTGAAAAATAATATCAGAAGATAGTACCTCTAACCGATGGGATGGTATCTATGCGACCATGGCTCTCCCTGATGCAGGATAACGCTCCTCATGGAGTAGCCAGGACAATGGAAGAGCTTAGGGAGAGAGTCATAACTCATATTCCTTGGCCTCCTAACTCCCCAGTGTTACGTACGGCTAGTTAGCCGATAAATCCCTGTAGCCTACGCTTTACAACGCAGGCTGAACTAATTCCTTTATCACGTTGCTCTCGTTTATTTCCTCGTATACTAGAGCTCGCTAGAATATTCCGTAGCGACCTAGCGTAACTATTAATCTACACCAAGGGGTAATATGAAGAGGAATCTTCGACGCAATTCAATGGAACCTTCTAGGACCACAGTGAATACGAATTAGTCAACAGAGACATCTACAGGTCAATTATATATTGGAAACTTCAAGAAATATCTCGATGGCTTATGGATGGGAAACGATCAATTGTCTAATAATGTATATAAATACGTGAATTTCCTATGGATAAGTTTTCCACAGATTGAATATAGAATACAATCTCATACCTAAAAATGCTCATGCTCTATCTATCAGATCTGTAACACCCAGACCTTTATCGGATAGAGACTGTTTGGGATAGTATGAAAAATTACATTCACTTCAACTACCCAGGTCTGGGTAGCAGAAGATAACGATCTAGAGATACACTTCAACTCGTTGTGAAGGGAGCGTGGTTCTCTGTGCCATTTGAATACTTTGTCAAACTCATAAAGACTATGCCGGGCAGATGAAAGGCGGTTATAGATGCTGATAGGGGCCCGGCAAAGGACTGAGGACAAAGTTTTTATTTGCTTTTTTTTACCCTATCTATAAATCTCTGTTTAATTCTCTCACTGTATACTCAAGTTGTAAATTTAGGTAGGAGAATTACATAAGAACTACCTTTGAGGAGTTGAACAGCTCCTTTGTTATCGCAGAATAGAAGTGGAATATTTCTTTTCAGAGGTTTTCCCTTGAGATATGCAGTTATTTGTGTTGCCCAGAGAATCAGCTCTGGTGAATTGCTTATTGAAATATATTCTGCTGCAGTAGTTGAGCGAGTTACATAGTCGATTTTTCCACTCTTCCAACAAGTCGCTCCTCCATTCATTAATAAGGGATGGCCTTGGACAGTTTTACGATCAATGAGATCTACTCAACCATCAGCATCAGTGAAGCTCCTATCTCCTTTCCAGTGTGGCTACGAGCGAAAGCCTCAACATTATGGTCAATAATGTAGTAGTCCAAGTCTTTTCCAACGGAAGTTCTTGATATTTTTAACACCATAAACCCCTTTATATTCAGTTCCATAGACAATTCCATACTTGATAGCGGTTTTTAAGTGGCCAAGAACGCGATACACAGCTTTAAGTTGGTTTCTACACGACTTAGCGGACCATGATCTGTATCTTACAGCAGGGTATGCGATCTCAGGCCGAGTATTGCATAATAATTATAGTTTACCCAGAATTCGGAGATAAAGCTTCTCATCAACTAGTGGTTTGCTAGGTTCATGGTAGAGTGAGCTTATTGTATTAATATTCATCGAGGTATCGTATGCTGCAGCGTCATTTACTAGGAATTCTTTGACTATTTCGAGAGCATACTTTGACTGGTCTATTGCAAGTAGCTTTCCAGTACGTCTTATTAGTAATTCTAATACGTTTCTCCGATTTCAACTCGGAAAACTTTTAACAAATTATACCAAAGTGCAGCAGCTTGTTTCAAGCCGTATAAACTTTTAAGAACCTTAACATATTTTCCAAACGTAGACCATTGTGACGGCTAGTTAGCCGAATAGTCCCTGTAGCATATGACGATTTACATATGCATGTGGCTATAATTAGGTCTTATGTAATAAATCTATTATTACACTCGTCGCCTCAACAACCACAGTGTTGTCAAGCCTCAATCTACGAACTCTGAATTTCTGAGGCTTTACTCCACCCAAAAGATGTCGTCAGCCTTCTTACAAATATCTATTTTAATAATAATGATAGCGTCATGAGGACTAGTTATGAAAGGTAAACAAAGCCTGCTAGAATGTATATATATGATGCCTCTTTCCTAGAAAGATTTCCTTCTTTAGATTCTCATAGAAAGAAAATAAAATTACCCTTGAATATCAGGTTGCTCAAGTGCCGTTATTCAGAATGTAACAACCATAGATATATAGGAATTTTTAGGTAGACTTCATTCTGTAGTTTTCTAGCAAAAAAAACTGTAACCACATCCATTTGATGAACTTTCCATTCATGCCTTGCTGTTGTGGCGAGAAAATTACATAAGGAATTGTATCTTAGAGTCGGTGCAAACGTTTCTTCATAATTTATCCCATATTTTTTGGTAAAAAACCCACTGGCGACAAAATCTGCCATGGATTTGACGATGCTCGCCATTCTCGCCCGTTTTGACATTAAATACAAACATGAAAGGGATACAATTTGACTTTGGTTTCGAAATCTAAGTAGAAAGGGTAGAGGCCAGATTCGCGGCGTAGGGCCAGAATTGGGGTTGTCCTATAGACGGGTAGGATCGCTCTAGCACTATTTGAGACGACCCTTTACATCAGCGTGATGTGTCCCTCTACACGATTTAAGATAACTCGATTAGAATTAACGACTCTGGAGCAACCTGTCCACCAGGTTTCGGCCCCAAAATAAGCTATTGGTAGTATGCATGCAGTTACTGCTTGACGTACAAGACGGGGGATAGTTCCCCTCAAAGTGTTGCCCATGCTGCGAAGAGCGTTTGCTACTTTAACAGCTTTCCCAGTGAGAATGCGGGTGTGCCACTCGAATGATAGAGCTTTGTCGAAGTAAACTCCGAGCCATCTAGTATATGGGCGAGATGAATTTTCTGATATAGTTAATTCTCCTGTAATGACGGCTGGAGTAAGGGTTGGATCCTTGTCAAGTCGGCGGCGTAAGAAATGCTGTAATTCGGATTTTTCAGGGTCGAATATGATTCCTTCTTCCCGGCCCCATTCAAATGCTTCTTTTAATGCCTTGCTTAATGAAGTGCAGTTTTCAGCCAGGGAGTTTTTCGTCGCCAGTATTGCTGTGTCGTCTGTATATCCGAACCGTTTGGAAACAACATCCATCTTTAGAAGCGGAGATATATATAGCATAAATAGTATTGGTGATATTGGAGATCCCTGTGGAAGACCACAGCTAATATCCTAGAGGGGCCCAACTTCGCCATCTATCTGGATTTGCACTGAGCGGTCAGATGTAAAGGAGCTGACCCATCTTACTAGATTCTCTTCCCATCCTTGTTGACGCATCCATCGCACTAGTCTTCCTGGGAGAACAGCGTCAAAAGCCCCTTTGACGTCTAATATGAGCATGCTTGCCGTTTTACCTTCATTTAAAGATCGTTCTATATCGTGTGTTAGGCATGTTGTGAGATCAATCGCCGGTCTACATGGAAGGGCACCAAAATGCTGAGAGGCGAGAACCTTTTCCCGCACTGCAATCCAGGCCAATCCAGGCAGTACGTTTTGCGAGAAGGCGTTCAAGACCTTCCCCTAGTACTAAGAGGAGTGCTATAGGTCTGTATGAGCGTGGTGAAGATAGATCTTTTTTGATTGGTTTTTGCAGCACGATTAAAATGGCCTTACGGAATCAGGTGGGATGATAGCCTATTGAATAGCAACTGACGAATAGGGAATGTACGTGGGTTTCGATAAATGGCCATGCAATTTTTAGTATTGCTGTTGTAATCTCGTCGTAACCTGGAGATGTGGTTCCTGTATTTAATATTGCTTTTCGTGTTTCCTCTAGGGTTATAGGGGGAAATGGAAGAGAGGTTTGGGCAACTGTTGGGGCAAACATATGAATATCTCCTATCTCTGCGCGGTTTGAGAGTAGATTATCTGCCAAGACCTTACACTTATCAACCATTTTGGTTGCAGGTGGGTTTTCCAGGAAGCAGGGGTTTTTTAATGGGATCGATCGATAAATTCCGATGGATTTATGCCATTTAGTGGCGGAGAATAAGTCTTTTGCTGTACTTGCCTTTTCGATCTTGGATCTGAAATAAGACTGCTTTTCCTTCCTTAAGATCTTGCGATAAACTTTTCATTCTATTTTTAGTTCGTCCTCTGAGAGGGAGATTCTTGTTCTCTGCTTATAATGATTTCGAGCCGACTTACAAGTCCCATTCCACCAAGGATTCCCTTTGCCATGACCTTGTGAACGTTTAGCCGCGGCATTATATGCATCACGTAATATGGTTATGAAATGTTCCGTGAATTTATCTAACGCCTGTGGAGTTAAGTGTTCTGGTAAAGAAGATATACTGTTAATTGAGTATTTTAACAAATTTTTAAATAGAGCTATATCAAGAGAGTCTAAGCGCAATCTTTGTGGTGGTATAGTACAACGCTCCCATGAGACCACTGTTAGTAGCGGCAAATGATCTGATATTGTAGTAATGTGAGTAGGGATGTTGCAGATCGCATTTGCTAAAAGAGATCCCTTACTGAATACCAGGTCGAGAACATTGCCTCTGTTGTGTGTGGGGGTATCTGTGGGAGAGATGAGGGAGAAGTTGTTTATGTCTGCCCATTCGATCAATGATTCAGCTCCAGGAGATGGGTTACGTGGCCAGGATGGTTGCCACCATGGATGATGGAGATTGAAATCCCCTATAATAAAACAGTTACCACTTAAGTTAGAAAAGGGAATATTATAGAGGGATGACAGATAGCTTATTCCTGGAGAGCCTAAGGGTGCACTATAAACATTTAGGACCTTAATAGACTGGCCACTGTGAGAAGAAAGACAGAGTAGGAGGAGGTCGTTTGAATTCCCGTACATAGCTGTGTTGATTTTAATCTAACTCTTTTGCGGGTTTTGGAAATGACACGTGGGCGTGAGTTTGTCCAGTCAACAGCTGGTGAGAATGTGTCAAAGGAGGGATGTTTCTATGTGATGTGTCTGGCTAGGCCGTGGAAGGTATATGGTTCCTAAATAAGAATTACGTCTGCTGAGATTGAGTGGGCTTCATTTAATGCAGTTTCATGTGATTGGGTGCCTCTTCCGACGATAAGAGAGAGTATTATAAGTGGTCTAGATGGATTGTATCGGGCATAAGAAAATTTCATTAATATTCCATATTTTCCTTGCTCAGATTCTCAACGATGTCCAGGATAGCGAAGGGATTTTTAGTGGATATGCTTTTGGTTGTTGTAGGTTTGGGGGGTGTTGATTTCTTGTTACCTGTCCGTTGTTAATGGGAGGTTGCAACTTTCTATCGTTATTATCAGTTGTTTCCAATGTAGCGTTAGCAGATGAGATTTTGACACCACAAGCTTCTGCTTGTATCCGTAGGCGAGCTTCAGAGCAGATTCAACGTATTGTTGTAATCTGAGTTCGGATTTGGGTGCTGAGGAGGGATGGGGGCGAAGTAGACATTTAGGGTCATCAGCGGGATGTGCCCCATGGCAATAAATGCATTTCGGACAAATGTGACCAACTTGGGCAGCGCATAGGTTTTTATGACTTGATTCTAAGTGCTGGGGGAATCCACAGAGTCTGCAGCGGGGGGACGTCGAGCAGATTCGAGCTTTACCACAGCCAGCAGCGAGTACACTGAGCTACCGTTGTACGACGTGGTAGTAGACACGTGACTGTTCTGCAACCGAAGAGAAAGAGTATATATGGAAGACGAACGTTATTGTCCGAGAAACGTACTACCCATGAAGTTTCTGAGGAGTTAGGTTCTGCTTCGTTGTCTCGGGAAGGGGTTACAGAAACAGGGGGGATGCCAGTGGCGGCAGCTAGTGCTGCAGAGATGGCATCGGATGTAACTGGCTTAAGGCAATGCTGAAGGTTATCATCTATGGCCCCGTATGTGCGTGGGACATTTGAAATTCGATAAGAAACCCAAGGTAAAGCTTGTTCAATTGTTGCGTCGCCAAAGAAATTTCCTTCAATGAGTTTATTCTTGAGAGCTGTACTATTACCCTTGCTAGGGCAGAAGACAAAGCCAGTTTTAGTTGGTAGGACGCTTGACAGGAGTGATCCATCTGCGCCAAGTTTGGCTTTTATAAGTGTTTGGATGGCGTACCCAGTGTAAGTACGCAATGTGCTATTCTCGGGTAAACGGAGGAAGAGTCTCTCGTCCTGTTTGGTTATGATTTGCTTTTGAAGACTTGTGGGATTTTTCTTTTTAGTTTGAAGAATTGCCTTAGGGATAGTAATGTTGTCTCTTTTTGCAGTGCTTGCATAGCTTTGTTTAGAGTTGGTTGCAAGTGTAATGTTATTTTTGGCGGCTTTATCTTTGTTTTGTTCGCGTGGGATTAGCTTTTGAGTTGAGATTCCGCGGATATAGGCTTCAAAATGTCTAGATGCTAGTTCCACTAGCTCATCGCAAAAGACTTTAAGGGCATTGGCTTGTCTAACTGATATGTGGGGGTTAGAAGCGCAGTGTTGGTCAAGAATTTTGGCGATCGTTCCGAACATTGTCTCCGCTTCGATGACTCTTCCATCAGCAGCTTCTTTACTGGATTGTATAGCTGCTTGAATTGGGCCTAGAGAGTGAGGTGGCTCATCGTAAGATAATGTGTATTGAGAGGATTGGGCATTTATTCCTGGGTCGTCTGCGTCTAAAAACTTTAGGTAGACATATTTAGGTGTGGGAGGGCGATCTGTGGAGATAATCAAAGATTCATAAGGGTCGTAGGAATTGGAAACTGGGTGATTAGAATTCATGTTGTTGTTCCAAATTGTGCATCTCCCATAGTGTAAGTAATTATTTCTCGTGTTGGGGCATAGTATTACCTTTGTAATACCAAACTTAGTGTACAAATATTTATACAAGTCACGTGAATCGTATCACGTAATACATGTAAATATAAGTACACATTAACATAGAATAAAAACTTCATGCTTCCAATATAATAGGTTATGAGCCCTTTTATTAAATTCCGTTGCTAAAACATCAAAATATTATTGACATTTTATTGAGCTCTCGTCTTAGACCCAAATTATACTTCTATTCTAAATTTAGGCAGCAACTCTCGCCCTTTAAAATGTCCGATAATTCTAAACCCTCTTTTGAGGCATTGTGACTAACTGGAGATGGAGAAGATACTACATCTTCTGGTACTATAAAAATCGGAGAAATAACATTTGCAACCTCAGAAGAAGTTAAGACTTCATTAAAAGAAGCAAATCGCAAAACAGAAGTTTGGACTTTGTCGGGACATCTCAACAATATTGAAAAGATGATCCCCTTGCCGAAACTGACATCTTCAAATTCAAATCATTGGTATGAGTGTTTCAAAAGACTTATACTTCTCATAGACACATCTCGTGTTTTTCTTTCCTCTTTCGTTGTAACTAAAGCCACCACAATGTGGTCTGCGTGGTGGGCCTCTAAACTCAAAGAAGCTGCTCCTCACATCAAATCAGCTGATCAAGATCCCCCCCGGATCATACTCACAACAATTGTCACTCAAGCGCAAGCAGGATGACGTGCTAATTTAATGGCAATTATTCACAAATTCTGGGCCTTTCAACCTTCCAAAAATATGTCGCTTCAAAGTTTTATAAATGAATACCAAAAGCGTTTGAATGAACTTAAGTAAAACTGTTCTTTAAAATTTGAAAAATTATTTCTCTAAGAGAGAGAGAGGGAGATATTCGAACTGTCACGTTACGTTTAGATAAGTAAGAATTGCATTAAACCTTTTCAAATCTCTGTTTAAATTTATGTAAAATATTATTATTAGAACTAGCTGTCAACTTGCAGAAGATTTCCTTTTGATTATTTGAATGCCTATCCAAGATAAGTCAATTCATTTCTGGTAAGAACTTTTAAAAGTCAGTCATGTATTTTAGTTGAGAGATTCGGTAAGTTAAAAATGACAGTTGAGAAAATTAAATTTAACAAAGACTCACATTTAAAAATAAAGTACACTAAAATTTTAGCATGTTGATAACATAAAAGTCGATACGATATTGATATTAAGGAAGTAGCAATCATTGAAAAAATATCTGGTTGGTTTGTATTTCATGATTTCAATTTAATTTTAGGATTGTTAAATTTTGAGATATTGTTCTTGAAAAATCTAAGGCGCTGGTCGGCGAGGGTTTGTTTGTTTGTTTGTTTATATTTAACGTCTATCTACGGCCGAAGCCCTATATACAAGTACCCTGATGGGACAAAAGACGCTAAGGCTTACTGCCTTAGATGGCGCAGGCATCTACCATCCAAACCAATATAGTAGTTGCCTAATTTACTTTACATGACGGGTGTTTGTCCCTAGACCATTAACACCTCCAGACCTCGACGACCTGTGGGTCGATTTATAGTACATTACTAGAGAACAAATTGAGCGCACTACCTAAGCAGTCGACTTTTTTATTTTATTTTTTTTAAATGATGATATATTTATTGTCTTGGACATATTTCCGAAAAGAAATTTGTGGCACTTAGCCATCGAACAAATTCTTTTGCGCCGTTATAGGTGCCAATAAGGAACTGAGCAGGGTCACCCGCTGACGCTCTTGGGACCTTTGGAAGGCGATGAGGTGGGAGTCTACACTGTAGTACGTGTCTAGGCGATTTTAAGGCTGTACAGCTACATGTTTTAGTGGCGTTTGTATGATTGAAACGTTCATGATACGCTGCAAAGTCTCCGTGTCCGGAGCGTGCTGCATAAATATGTGCTATAAGATGACGCGGAAGGTTAAGCTCCGGGGGGGAGCGGATAAAATTACTAATGCCGAGCTCTTTGTAAGATTGGGGTACATTAATTAGCCAATATTCATTTATCGCAGTATTTAATATGTCCTTAGCCCATTTCTTTGCCGAGGCTATGGGTAGTGGGCATATTTGATCTGAAGTTATCTTGCATGCTTCTTTGGCTGCAAGGTCTGCTTCCTCATTACCCAGTATACCATTATGGCTAGGGATCCAGATTATCTTTACTTGACCTGGGATAGTATGTGGAAGGCGGGATCGGCTACACCATGATGAGGCCAGAGATGCGAATTGGATAAACTTGTTTTGTGAGGAGCAGGTTGGTATTTTAAGTAGTTGTCGGGCAACGTCTTAGTTATCTAGGATAATCCATAAATTTTTGGAGTAACGGATAGTTGGGATAGAAAGAGCAGTCTTTAATGCGAATACTGCAGCATGTATTTCGGCATCAAATGCGCTGAGTGTAGGACTTAGAGGTGTGCTACTCTGTTTAATAACTTGGTTCGCTTGATAGATTATAGCCCCTCCACCGGTTTTTGGACCTGAAGGTGTTTCTGTGAGGCTTGCGTCTGTGTAAACGGCAAGATCTTGAAATGGAATGTTATTTATGTTAGGGCGTGAGCGATTAGCTACACGTCTAATTCCTGCGTGCCAACTTTCTTTTGTATTCCAGGGCGCACAGATGAGGGGATCAATATACTCAATATCAGGAAGTTTCAGTACCCATCTAGAGAAGCGAGAGTCACCCTGCCTAGTGCGCTCTATTAATTCTGCTCGACGTCGAAGAGGGTGGCGACGATCAAGACAATATGTCCGAAGGGCTGCTTGCCTAGATTTCTTGTCCAGGTTAAGAACTGGTGGAAGGAGGCCTGATTCGAGTAGTAAGGCAGGTGTGGGAGTAGTTTTATATACTGGTAGAATTACCCTGGCGCTGGACAAAATCACTTTTCGAAGGATGTCAATGTGCCCTTTGACTCTGTTCGATACGATGCGACCTTGATCTGTTAATTTCTTCGTGCCTGGCCACCAAGTTTCTGAACCAAAGAATGCTGATGGAAGGATGCATGCGCAGATTGCTTGTCTCAGGAGACGGGGAGGGGCTCCTCTTGTCGTAGTACCGAGACTTCGGAGTGCATTTACTACTTTTGTCGACTTCCCCGCACGTATTTGTACATGCCATTTAAAGGATAATGTTTGNTAGGTGCTTCGCATTGATTGGCGTGACCTGATTCTGTATGCTGTGTGGATCCGCAAAGACGGCAACGTGGAGGAGATGCACATATCCGGCTGTTATGCCATAGCCAGCAGCGCGTGCACTGAGTTACTGATGTGCGGCGCGGGAGAATCCGAGTAGTTGTTCGGCAGCCGAAAAGGAAAAGTACGCGGGGAAGGCGAACGTGATTTTCAGGGAGTCGTACTATCCACGTGGTAGATGGTGAGTCTGGAGATTCGGCATTGTCCTTTGAGGGAGTGACAGAGACTGGTTGTGCGCCAGCAGCGGAGGTTATAGCATCTATGATTGATTCTATAGTGACGGGAGCTAATGTGTGCTGGAAATTAGCACCAATAGTTCCAGACTTTCGAGGGACATTTGAGAGGCGATATGATGTCCATGGGGAAGCCTTTTCGATGGGAACATCAGCGCAAATATTACTGGCTGCTATCTTGTCCTCGAGATTCTTCGTGTTCCCTTTAGAAGGGCATAGTGCGAAGCCGGTCTTAGTCGGCAGTACATTCGTAATAAGATCTTTATCTTCTCCGAGCTTTAATTTTATGTATTCAAGTAGAGCGAATCCTGAATATGAACGTAGGGGGTTATCATTTGATAATCGTAGGAATAGTCTATCGTCGGCCTGCTCTTTGGGAACTTGAGGTCTTAATCTATTTGGGCTATTAATCTTTGTAGCGGTAAGAAGTTTAGGGCTGCAGCTCTTCACAGCGTTCGCATAGGTTTTTGTAGTACTTTTTTCAAATCTTGTAGTGTTTGTTTGCGAATTTTCGTGTATGGTAATGTGGGCTGTGGAGAGTATTGAGGTCCCCCAAATATATGCATCAAAATGCTTGGAGGCCACTTGAACTAGTTCATCTCGAAATAACTTGAGCGCATTTGCTTGTCTAACTTGCATATGTGCGATTGAGCCTATGTGTAGGTCTAGAATATTAGCAATTGGGGCAAACAGTTCCTCAGCTTCATAGGCTCTTTTCTCGGCCGCATCCTTGCTGGACTGAAGGACTTCTTTGAGTGGCCCGGAAGAAGGAAGTTCATCATCGTATGAAAGTGGGAGTTGATCAATAGGACCTGGGTCGTCTAAATCGAGAGACCTGGGATTATAAGATTTGGCTGAAGGAGGCCGGTCAATATGGTCTTTAGGAGATTGGAAGGGATCGTAGGTATTTGGTGACGCAGGGTCATACAAAGCAGAAGATTGGTCATTAGGATTCATGTTTTTGTTAGCAAAAACTGTCTTCAATCTTAGTGATTTTTCCGCCTGGTGGTTGAGGTCTGACCGACGAGGAGTCAAGACGAGATTCAGTTCAGATTCTCGAGTTCAAATTAGGATGTCACATGTATACTCACAATTGGGTAAAGCGTTAATGAATTAGATATTTTATAAAACTACCCTCTGAAATTTATATAGCATGCTTATGAGGATTTCCATTGGTTAGGCGATCTAAGACAAACTAACTAAAATAATGGAACTAACGCACGTTGGCAAACATGGGGTAGGACGTATAGTAGGTACTTGGACTTATTTCAATTCTTTTTGGGGGGGAATTTATCTGTACTTCAGGGTTTGAACGTTCACAGTGCGTGCATGCTTGAATTGTATAGAAATCCATGCATTGAATGTGAAATTGCTTAAGTAAACAAAATTTTAATGCTCCTCTT
Source organism: Oidium heveae (assembly GCA_003957845.1). Classification (NCBI taxonomy): domain Eukaryota; kingdom Fungi; phylum Ascomycota; class Leotiomycetes; order Helotiales; family Erysiphaceae; genus Oidium; species Oidium heveae. The sequence continues at coordinate 94,212 of QVIK01000049.1, read as the reverse complement.
GCATTGTGTTTGTGTGCAGTGAGGATGAACTGAAAGAGACTAAATGGGTTTGGCTTTGTGATGGTAGGGGGATCGTTTGATCTAATGAATACGATTATATCAAATTGACTGATCGTTATTTTACCCCTGTGTACATGCATATTTTACGCGCAGCTACATCTATTCAGGATCAGGATAGTTTTGAGCTAGGTTATATATAAATTTAACTATTTTTGAAAACTAAGAGACTCCCTAACATAATAGAGCATTTTTGAGTCAACTTTATGACAAGAATGCTTAACCAAAGTGTTGTTGAAAGCTTACACATCGAATATACTATTTGATATGGTAGAGTTACGGTAGAAGTTCGTAGGTTGTAGATCAATATAGTATTTTTTACACATTTGGAATCTAGAGCAGGGCTTAATAACGCCAAGCAGCCATTTTACTGGGAAACAGCTTGTAATTAGTCTCTATATAAGATACTGCATCACTGAGTTTCGAAAAAGAAACTTGATTGTAATTCAACCGTATATCTCGAAAAAGAAGCTTAAATGAAACAAGATCAAAAACGTCCCAGGCAAACTGAGGATCAGGTAAACGCCGTTCTTGGTAGGCACACGCGAGAATCCATGTCTAATTATGTACCTCCATAATTAGTCAATTAACTTTCACTGCTAATATTCTCGTTGCAGATTACGTACATATCGGAGACGATTTGATGACAAGTGTAGATCCAGTAATAACATGTAATGAAGCACGAGAAGAGGATGTAGCAAATATCAAAGAGGCGTCTAGGTATAAAAAATTGTGGACGAGTGTATGTACGGCCGGCCAAACGTATAGAAGTGTTAGTCTAGAAAACAAAGGTAGTGTTGCAAGAGATCACCTAGCTTTAGGTAAGATATCCCTCACTCTTTCCTTGCTGGGTAATAGAAATGCAAAGTAGATTAGAATAACCATAGATCATTTGCTTATTTCATCGCACAGAGCGTACCTTTCTCGCATGGCTTCGTACTTCGCTCGCCTTTGCTTCTATTGGCGTCGCAGTTACGCAGCTTTTTCGCCTCCAAACTGCGCGTTCCAGTGCTCCAGCAATCGACTACTATGAAACCATCTTGATCTCTGGTGATACAATTCAGAATCTTCGTAGGCTTGGTAAACCACTGGGCACAACTTTCATCGGAATAAGTATAGCTACATTACTGTTAGGCTCTAACCGCTACTTTGAGTGTCAAAAGTGGATCATTCGTGGAAAATTTCCAGCCTCTCGTGGGAGTGTTACGCTTATGGTGGTTATGACATTTGCCTTGATGGCTACTAGTCTATTTGTTATTTTGCTCGAGCCGAGCAAATAAACATGTTCCTACATCCCTTACTCTCCCCCTCCTTTCTATTTTTGTCGTTACTGTCATGAAGTTCTAAAACATTATCACTATTGGAGTAATAAATAAATGATCTATAGGAAATGTTCTTAAACCATACCTGACTAGACGACAAAAATATTTATACCATGTTCTCATGGAAAATAAATGGCTCGTGCAGTAAAGCCAAATTCTCGACCAATTATAGCTACAGAAGCTATATCAGTTATAATCTTTCTAAACTTATATTTTGCTTTTTGTACTTCAATTGTGTCATCACGGATGTTGCTAACGTCGTCTTCGAGAGAGCAACGTCGTGAAAGACGAGTACAAAAGGCTGCCGCTAGTGAATCTTCTGCTTGTTTTTGGGGATAACGAAGGAAGGGGTCCCACTGAACTTGACTCACATTCTTTCAATCACTTTTATACGATCATACATTCATTAAGAGCATGTTATATATGGTCCTATCCGCTCTTTTTGTGGAGGTAGGTGGAGATATATAAAAGTACAGTAGCATGTCAGGCAAAAGGTTTTTAACTATAATTTCACGTGTGCTAGCTCTTCCTTACTCCTTGGATTTAGCAGCTATACAAGCAAAGTTGAGAGGGGAAATTCTAGGGTTTTAAATGATTAATGTTACTTGACTTAAATGTACTTGTTCGTATCACTGGTAAGTCTTGGAAGAATGACTGAATAATTTACTCGGGCTCCCATGAGCTTATGATACCCTAAGCCGCCTTTGGCTGATACTCCCACCATGTCCAGAAGTTTCCAACATCGAAATGATAGAAAAGATGAGTTTTGTGAGATGGAAAGACAACAAGATAAATATGGTTGATCTTAGCAATCTCTGTTAATCTTTGCTCATGATGGAACGCATGGCCATCAAGGATTTAAATGTACCAAGATTTTTCTGGACCAAAATCATTAAAAGTAATATAATGCTCAAGCTAGGAGAGATTAACATCACTGCTTTTAAATCCAGTCTTAGAAAGCTGGATGAGTACGAAACTAGTCATTTCATTAGTTAGCCACTCATCCGTGATCTTATTTACTGGGATTTTCACAGCTACGGGCGCAGGCGCGGAATCATCTGCTCGAGTGGTTTCGATGACAGTGAAAGAGAGCCGGTTTTCTAGAATATTAACATTCATATCATCTATTCCAGCCGGCATAGCAATTATGATAGCTTGTTTGCTCAGCATATATATGCAGCACATTTAGTCTCCCTTTAATATGTATGTAATTCTACTAGTAATAATATCGGAACGTATAGATATAAGCCTTTGGAGGGCTCATTGACCAAATACACTGAGGTTGCCACAACAACGGCAATAGTATTACGTAAAAGTCACGGGAAAAAACCCGTGATTCTCCAAAAGCTATGGATTCTTGGTTATGGGGAACGGATTTATCTGCTAGGAACCAATAGGGTAGACCAACAGAGCCATGGGTTATGGCGGTCTCTACTGTATTATCAAGCTTTCGCCCAAAACTCAGCCGAAGCGCGGAGGAAGGAATACCGACTTCTACTCGTCTGAAAACTTATTCTCTCAAAGGTGGTTACGAATTTTAATTAAAAAAAGAAGCTCATGGCAAGTAATGCTCGCTATTCTTATCCTTTTTTTGTTTGAACGTTATTTGAAAGCGTTGCAAAGGTTTTGAATCATGGGTGACAAAAGTGACATTTGGGCATAGATGGGCAGCACAGCATTTGTCCGCATTGCTTTATTTTATCAGGTAGATATTTTAGATTTCACTATTATAATTTAACTTCTAAGGGAAAAGGAACGTGACCAGGAAGATAAATATCAGGAAATTCGTCCACAGGTTTCAATAGAATAGCCGTTGGCTGCGATAAAATGTTAGAGGATACAATTTTATATGCTGGCTAGAAAACCTATGAAAATACATCTTGGCGTCCTTCGCAAGCTTTATCCATGGATAGATTACTATTAGGGCTATAATTTCTATTTATCACTTACACAAATATATTGTCCTGATATCTTTGAATTTTGACTAATTATTTAGAAGTCATATTATCACCGTTCACAGAGGACATTATCCCTGGAAGATTTCCTGCCGAAGCTAATCGTACGAGGGATAAGCAAAGTGGGCAAATATTTTAAATATTAATATTGCCAATGGAAATTGCTTTAGATATATCTGCCTTTGTGACTACACAACTTAAACTTTTAGAGCAAGAACTTATTTTATCAATCGAAGAAACTAGTTGTCAAATCTCTAATCGCACTCCCAAATCCCTCTCTCGAGCTGGACTCGCTATCACGAATCTCGTACTAACATCGCTGCGTACCGGCCTTGGTGGGAAGACCATTGTTGAGTTAAAACCTGATGTTGCCATAGATAACGATGGAGAAATACCAACGAATGGTATTCGTGCTGGCGATATTGTTGCTTTGGCAGAGCAACCTTCGGGCACGGCTCGAAAATCCCAGGTGCGAGATTTGGAGCAAAAGGGAATGAAGGGGGTTATAGTGAAAATAACCAATTCGCGACTAGCACTCGCACTTGAGGAAGAAAAACAAGACTTTAAAATCGGCGACGAATCTGAGGCGAAACAAATGCTTTTATTAAATCAGAAACGACTTTGGGTTTGTAAGCTAGCTGATGAAGTAACACATAAGAGAATGAAAAATGCTATGGAACGCTTGGGTCGTATGTCTGAACAGGAGTACTCAAGTCTTGTGAGGCTCCTATTTGGAATGGATTCTTTACCTCCCGTGCATCATTTTGGCGAAGACTTGGACTGGATTGACCAAACATTAAATGAAAGCCAAAAAGAGGCCGTTAAGTTTGCATTGGGTAGTCAAAATGTGGCTTTAATTCATGGGCCACCTGGTGTAAGTACGTACTCGAGTACTGATGGAATATGTAATTACATAAATATTTAGTAGACAATAGGACACCTACTAACTTTTCCTGGGGAAAAATATAGACTGGTAAAACTCATACACTCATTGAACTTATCCTTCAGATGATTAAGCGTCAAAAAAGAATTCTTGTTTGTGGCCCTTCCAATATATCAGTGGATAATATTGTCGAGCGACTGGTTTCGCATAAAATTCCGATAGTCCGCCTCGGACATCCGGCACGCTTACTACCTACAGTGCTAAATACTTCTCTAGATGTACTTATACAGTCTTCAGAAGCAGCTGCTATCGTAAAAGATATACGGAAGGAGATGGACAGCAAACAGGCCTTAATCCGTAAGACTAAAAGTGGTAAAGAACGGAAGCAAATCTTTGTCGATCTCAAAGAGTTACGAAAGGAATATAAAAATAGAGAAAAGAAAGTGGTATCAAACTTGCTAGGAAATTGTAAGGTAGTGCTTGCTACATTACATGGCGCTGGCGGCTTCAACATGAGAGATGAGGTATTTGATGCAGTTATAATTGATGAAGCTAGTCAAGCTCTCGAAGCCCAATGTTGGGTACCACTTCTTCGCGCACAAAAGGTGATTCTTGCTGGAGACCACTTACAGTTACCACCCACGGTAAAAAGTTTAAATTCAAAGTTGAATTCTAAAGGTATCGTTAGTGCCATAGATGAATCTAAGATTATTAAAGGAATGACTCTTGAGAAGACTTTATTCAGTCGATTATTAGAGCTACATGGACCTAAAATTAAACGTATGCTCACTACTCAATATCGAATGAACGAAAAGATCATGCGATTCCCTTCTGACGAACTATATGAATCTAAATTAATCTCAGCTGAAGCTGTGAAAAATCGTCTACTTAAAGATCTCCCTTATCAAGTTGAGGAAACTGAAGATACCGTAGAGCCATTGATTTTTTTCGATACTCAGGGAGGTGACTTCCCAGAAAGAAATGAGGAAGAAGTAATAATAATAGCGGAAAAAAAGAAACCAGATGACAAGAAAAACCAGAATAAAAGAAATGGGGGAATAATTGGAGAGAGTAAGAGTAACGAGATGGAGGCAGCTTTGGCAAAGTATCATGTTCAAAAACTGGTATGTTATACTAATGGATAAAGAGAAACAAATATTTTATAATCGGAGCTTTGATAATACCCCTTGACTAACTAGTTACCAAGGTCGAAGCTGGTGTTAGAACGGAAGATATTGCAGTCATAACACCATATAATGCTCAGGTGAGTTTTTCCAAAAAAGATAAGAGATTGTAAGGCGAATAATAACAACAAATTTATCTTGATAGCTCACACTATTAAACCAAGCTTTGAAAGCTTTATTCCCTAATATTGAATTAGGCAGTGTAGATGGATTCCAAGGTCGAGAAAAAGAAGCAGTTATAATAAGTCTAGTTCGAAGCAACTCAAAACGTGAAGTGGGTTTCCTTGGAGATAAACGAAGAATCAATGGTAAGGAATATGCGTTATGGAAACGTGTATGGGTTTACCCAGCAGAGAGCAGAGAAATAAACCCCTGTTACTAGCCCTTTCTTTTGAACAAAGTGATAAGCAACAATTTTTCTTAATCATTCTTTTCATGACACACACACACACACACATATACATGTATGTATGTATGTATGTATTCATCTAATAACGATTTATATAGTTGCTATGACTCGTCCTAAACGCTTATTAACTGTCATTGGAGACTCCGAGACATTAAGGTGAGTTTCCTTTTTTTTTTTTTCGTAGATACAGTTTCTTTGTCTCGCACCTGTCCCTTTTTAAAAAATCGGCTAATTATTGAACTAGAAATGATAAATTTTTTCAACGTTGGATTGATTTTCTTGAAGAAAATTCGGATTTACGTTATCCTTCAGTTACCACTCTATTGTAAAATTCTAGCGAGTTAAACGTCAATATCTCTATAACGTATCTTCGAGGGAAGAAAAGAGGAAACCCAATTGAAATTATTTAATATGATTTTTCTTGATGCTCCTTTTTTTCTTTCTTTTTTTTAGAGTAAAAATATTCCTGTACTCCTGGACATCGATCACACTTAATCAACTATTTTTTTTTTTTTCTTTTTTAATTTGTGGTAATATGAATCTTACTCACTTCATGACTTCTTTTGCTCTAATGTCCATTCAGGTTCAATTATCATCCTACTAAATAAATGAGATAAACTTAGGCGCTCTATATCGCTATTCCACTATTCATACTCAAATTTTTTTTCTAAATTTTTTTTTTTTTTTTTTCTTTTTTAATTTGTGGTAATATGAATCTTACTCACTTCATGACTTCTTTTGCTCTAATGTCCATTCAGGTTCAATTATCATCCTACTAAATAAATTAGAAAAACTTAGGCGCTCTTTATCGCTATTCCACTTTTCATACTCAAATTTTTTTTCTAAATTTTTTTTTTTTTTCTTTCTTTCTTAATTAAAAAAAAAAGTATCTTATTACTAGCCAGTAAAAAAAAAAACTATCAAGTTGTCACTTTTCTCAAAAATTAGCCAATTTTTTATTGGAGTAGCCTTGATTAAATGAGGGAATTACAAGTACCATTTGTACTTTTCACGGCCCAACCGTATCAACTAGCTCACTGAATTACATCAAAAAACTCACAAAGTCACCAACAATAAACTCACTTTGCTAATTGCAATATGTATTTTTTGTTTTGTTTTGCTTTGCTTTGCTATTTTTTTTTTTTTTTTCAGGCTAATCAAGTCCTTACATAAGCCTGGCGAGAATATACACGTCTCTGTACTCAAAGAGTTTTCGATAACAAACGAGAGACTCGATTTCCAACTAAAAGTATTGCTTTTTTTTTTTTTTTTTTTAAGCTCAAATAGAGCTTTATTGAAGAAGGACACGCTATGGACCTGGTTTCTACATTTTGGCACTTCCAGAAATCTAAGCTGTTATGCTTTAACTCAATTGGGTGAAATGTTTGTGGTTCAAATTCATCGAGTAGTTTCGGGAGTGTCAGGATTGTCCTATAATTGTATAATATATATACACATGTCGAGATTTACCGATGTACTGTGTTTTAGGATTCTGGTTTTGCCTTTTCATCGAGATGAAAGGGTTATATTGGTTCTAAATTCGAAGTCTAGTGATATTGAGGCTGTACAAAGGACCTAAAATTCACTATAATTCGAAGAAGATAATAATTTTTCATCAAAAGAAGAAAAAAGTAATAACTTTGGTGTTTTTGTTGTGTTCATGATGATTAAGTTTGCAAATATCATGCGTGGATATTCTAATTATTCTCAAAGAGATATTTGAAACTCCTACAATGTCAAAAATTTTATTAAGAGAAATAGTACAAGCATTTTTTTTAAGCTCACCACCCTGACCCATGACATAATGATTCTTTACCAGCCGCCAGCACCTTTACCCCCAAAACTAGTTTCATCTATCTTTTTTTGATTATTTATACCGCTAGAATTATTACCACCACTGCGCGCACTCTTTTGTTGAGCATGCTCATGCTTTCTTAACTCTTCGGGTACCCGACTGATGCTACTCTTCATTAACATCTGTTTTAGGTCATATAGAGTATCCGCATCCTCATTTCCAAGAAATGTTATGGCAACACCACTTTTACCCGCACGACCTGTTCGACCGATACGGTGCGTGTAGCTCTCAATATTCGTTGCCATGTTAAAGTTGACGACAAGACTAACATCCGGCACATCAATACCACGACCAGCAAGATCAGTAGCTACAAGAACATTTGTTGCACCAGAGCGCACTGATGCTAATGCTGCTTCACGCTGCTCTTGAGTCTTACTACCATGTAAGGTAACTGAGGAAAACCCCATATGTTTAATATCACGTGCCACAGCATCGCAATTGCGTTTGATATTGACGAAAACAATGATTGGAGGCTGATACTCTCCTGATGCAAGGATTTCATTTAGACGCTTTTTCCTCTTGTCTTCACCTGAAATAAATTCAACTCGCTGTTCAACAGTATCTACGGCTTCGCCAATGTTTCCGATGGTGACAACTGCTGGCCTTCGTTGATACTTCTTTGCAATTTTTTCTACAGCTAATGGCATAGTAGCGGTATACATCATGGTTTGGCGATATCGATCCTTACCACCAAGATGCCGACTCATTGCTTGAGCATCTTCAGCATCATCTGAATCTGGCTTTTCATTACCGACAGGGAGAGCATCCAATATTTTATTCACCGATTCTTCAAACCCAAGGTCAATCATACGGTCTGCTTCATCCATTATTACATAGCAGCATTGTCCAAGGACAAGCATACGTCGTTCTATACAATCTACAAGACGACCAGGGGTTGCAATTATTATCTCTGCTCCATTGCGTAGATTATATGATTGTTCCTCCAGGGAATGTCCACCCACAATACTTACACAAGTAAATCCTAGTGGGGTCGCAAACTTCCGTGCCTCTACCTCGATCTGTTGAGCCAACTCACGTGTAGGTGCTAAGATAATAGCATAAGGCCCATCATTTTTTGTAAATTCATTTAGTGGAGGTAATTCCGAAATATAGACGAGTAACGGCAAAAGGAAAGCGGCTGTTTTTCCTGAACCAGTAACTGCTACGCCAATCAAGTCTCTCGCTTGCAACGCAATTGGTATAGCAGCTCTCTGAACAGCCGAGGGCTGATCATATCCAACTTGAGCTACAACATCTAATAGACGCTTCGGTAGTCCAGATTCTTGCCAGTTTCGCATAGGATTTGGTATTGCACCTCCTCTAGTAGTTATATTGAAATCTTCCTTAAAAATGCGCCAATCTCTTTCACGCATATGTTCCAATTTTTTTTCACTCCAGTGTTTATCAAGTAAGCTCCTTCCTAGACCGTCTTCTTTCCTCTTTTTCTCCATCTCCAAAAGTTTCTTAGCTCTGGCTCTTCCAGCCTCTAAATCGCGTTCCTCAAGTGCCTTTGCATATCTCAATGCGCCTGAGTCACTTCGATCTTCAGCAAAGCCACCTAGCCGCCCTCTACCAAAGAAGCCCACCTCAGCACGTGAAGAATAGATAGGATTGTAATCAGGACTCGTATCTTCTTCAGCACTCCAATCGAAATTAAACTTCTTTTCTGTAGTTCTTCTTCTCTTTTTTTTTGCGGAGAATGTAGATTGGTTTGTATCTGCACCCATGTAGCGATTCCGAATTAGAGCTGCCTGTGTTATATCTCCACTTGATGGTCGTTTTTCCCCTGCAGGAGTAGGTTTAGTAGATGGAGGTGCTGCTTTTGAAGTAGCTGTCGCATAATCTCTTCGACTTGATGTGCCATTGATATTACTGCTCGGTCCTGTTGGAGGTTCCAAATTTTTCATGGAGCGCGGTCCAGTAGGAATTGATTGCATACTACGACCGGTTGTCCCATGATGTGATGGCCAATCTGAATCGCGCAAGGACGAATGAGATTGTCCGTTCGTATTGAAGCCAGTCTTATTTCCATTGATAGCCAATTTTCGCTTTTGTTGCTCGACTTCCTTTGCCCGTTTCTCTAGGGCTAACTTCTCACGCTCAGTCTTCGACAGGAATTTCGGCTATGTTTCTCATATAATTAGTTTTTAAAAACTAAATCCATGTTATGAATATCTCTAATATGACAAGTAATAAGAACAGAGGAAATCAGAATTATGAGCTTGGTGGGAGGCTATTATACCTTTGATGCAGCTTCATCAACTTCTCGTTTCTTTTTAAGAATATCCTCAATACTGAGTGGCCCTCGGCTTCGAGAGACTGAACCCCACCCAACTTTTTTTTTCAAAACATTTTCCTCTGGGGGCGGAGGAAGAACATCTGTCGGAGGCGGGGGCGGTGGGAGTAACTCGCTGGGCGGCGGCGGAACGTCAAGAGTTGGTGGTGGTGGTGGTGGTGGAGGGGATGGTGGAGGCGGTGGAAGACAATTGAGCGTAGAATCCATTCAAGTTAATGGGTGCTAGTAATGAAGCTAAGTCGATATTCAGACAATTAGTTACCTCTAGAAATCCCTTGGGATAAAAATGTCTAGCAACAATCTAGTCTTGTCCATTTAATGTAGGGCAAGGCTTAATTATGCGAGGCTACCGGTGCTTTATGATACTTAGGCATCACTTTCTTAATGGTGATGACGGAGGAGTAAGAGAAATTGAACACTCTCTTCTTTCAACTCTTTGGCTTGATCTGTTAATCCATGAATTTAAAGACTGTTATATACTAAAATCTGAATTGACTCCTTTAATATTTACATAATGTCATGGCAGTCGAAGTCGCAGCTACTGATTGCTACAGGAAAGACATTGCCACCAAAGCTCAGTCGGTTTTTTGCACGTTATCCGCCTCCATCAATTCTTCCATCGAAACACCTTAGAGACTCACAGCTACAACCAAAGTATCGATATGAAAATCCATTCAAGGCCACACGAGACCCTATAACTAATCGATGGCATGATCCTGTTTTTTCCTTACGGCGACAAGCAGACCTTGTAAAGCTAGCACGCGAATTCGGCGTTGAAGAACTCTTACCACCTACAGTTAAAAGTACAAAAGCCAAACTTCGAAGGAAACTGAAGCATGGAAGCAGAATCAAGGGAACTGGCGTTGGACAGACTGTAAAAGGAAAGGAATCCGAAAGAACAATGAAAGCAAGGTAGGCTTATCTATTTTGACTATAAAAAAGATCTAGTATTGATATTTTACAAAGGCTCGAAAAGAGACGACAAGCTATGTTGGAAATGCCGCAAATGATACAGACTTGGAAGGAGGTAAGTCGATATAATATGTTCTAGGGTCTTTTTCAGGATAGTGTTTAACATTTCACAGAGAGGCCACGGTCGCGGGTGGAAAAGCTGGCCAAAATAACTTTTATAATTGTAAAGTTATAACAAAGGCTTTCTATTTAAAAATTTGCATGTACATTTAAGGAGTATATTCTTGTACATATTACATTGAAGGTTCGAAATTGGAGAAGAATTATGGAGAATCTGGTAAATTTAGACACGATGCATTCAACGACTATCATGGCATATCGAAAGAAAGAAAAGCAAAAAGATTCTCTTTTCTGTAGTATTCTATCAGTGCAGAATACATAATATTTCTCACTTTCAGCTTCAGCATTAATGGGCTAATTCGAGCCCCTCCTCACCCCTTAGATCTGAAATTTACACAAAAATTTACTTTCTGTACAGAATACAAATAAAATCCAGTCCCTAGTATTAAAAAAAGCCGAAATTTTTTGTAGGGGTACTCTCTGTGAAATTTATTTCCAATTGAGCCCAATTTGGATTAAAAAGTCGAAGTTTAGTGCGGAATAGAGCCTGTCACAGTCTATATTCCACAATGGACCGAATTTCATTGGTATGAGATAAGATATGGGGCATAACAGTATATTGCTTTTTTTGTTCGGAACCACTAGGCCGGACCAAGCACGTTATCAGATTTGGCAATAACGAATTTCACGAACGAATGTGCTGCAGAACCTTGAAAACACGTCAATCTATTATATCACCACCAAATCAAGCTATCAATTCTAAAAAAGAAGGCAGAATACTTGTAGCTATTGAAGCTCTCAAACAAGACCAAATTCAGCATATTCGACATGCTGTGTGGTTTTGCGGTTCACTCACCCGTACAGCCCACTCGACCGTGTAATAAGTTACCTACTAGAGTGAACTTTTGTTCTTCAAGGGATTTTACACATTTGTACTTTTTTTTTACCACCAAAATACAAAACAAGACCGTATAAATTATTCAGAATATTTAAAGGTATAATTATTTGAGTAAATAATTAAGGATACATGATAAGAACCAATAGCTAAAGAGCTTTTAATATTTGGTACAACTTCATCTAGCAAAGATCTTTGCTTCACATCTTTCTAGCTTTCTATCAAAAGACCTCGGTATTACTTAGGTGTTAGCTGATTCCAAGATGTGACATACAGCCTTGATGATTACATGAAGAGCAGTCCAGTAGGACCAATTCCTTTTTCCATTATAGTAGATCCAAACTATCGTCAAGATAGTACTGAAGTATAAATGAATTTTTTCATTCATGTCATTCCGATATCTACTAATGTAGTAATACACTTGGACAATGTAGTTCTTCTAGGAACATTCTAAATGTCTCTTTTTTATAGTTTCAGGCGTGCGTCACTCATACATGCTAGAGAGCTGTGTATACAGTCTAGCGTTTGCTAACAGATTGATTCCTCACGCTTAGTCTTCCGTCCTTCCTTGACTTCCTAGAAACTAGATACCTTCCTGAAATTCCTCCAAGTCTCGGCTCTCTTGTTTCTTAGTATCTTTAATCTCTCGTGCCTTTGACCCCATTAAATCCTAGTCTATTTACAAACCCTTATCGACTATTAAAATGAGCTATATTACTTTTATGCAACCTAATGCGTTTTTTTCTCTCTTATTGAAGAAAAATCATCAGCTCGCAATCCTGATGCACTACGTGCGGGGCTCCCTTACTATCAATACTGGGACTAGATCTAAAGATATAGCTACTCCTTTGAAGCGTTTAGAGAGGCCGTTCATATGGGCACAGTAGAAACATGTATACCCAATGGTTTTACTCTTCACTTTCCTAGCCTCTCCCTAACTCCTCTGATTCGAGCCGCAGGACATATCCAGAGTCATGATAGGATATCAGAAAAAATCTCGGTGAAGAATGATTACCGCGAAGGAGCCTAGTCTAGCTCTCAAGAATTGTTACGGATATAGGGGTAATCGAGTAACACATGCACCTTGGGAAGCCTTCCTTGGCTAGTAAAGATGGGGAAAAGAATAGAGACAAAAGTTTATGATGTTTTTTTTTTTTTGGGATGACTTCGATTCCGCCTATGAAGACAGAAGGGGTCTCGGACTTTTGCTATCGCTAGGCTTTATCTTCACCGATCGCCAGGGCAGCAAGCATAATGTTAAAATTTGACGAGGGCTTATCTAACTTCCATTGTAGCGTTTTGTACCAAAATATCCCCTTCCTTTTGCCCTGCGTCTTTATAGTCATAAATTCGTCCTCAGCAGATATCGGGTTCGTACCTTTCAAAGATGACATGTAGTAGAAAAAAAAATTCTCATTTGACTCAATCTTAGCCTCTACAATTTTTATTTAAAAGTGAATAGAAGGTGTGTTATTCCATTGATCCCACCTGTACATTACCATGATATTGTATAGACTGTAGGAATCATGACTTTTTCAATACCATATATCTCGCTTGATCCTCCTAGCGTGATGATCTTCTCTCGGGCTATAGTGAATTCACCAAGGCGCTCAACATTACCAATAAATAATTTGTCAAGCCTCTATTCTATTTCCTACATCACGATACAGTGAACTTCGTTTAAAACTATATTCTGCAGCAAGCCAAAGCCCTTTGCAAGGAGCCATTTGAAGGATTATTTTTTTCTTAACTTCGCGGGTAGTCACTATGACAACACAATCAATCATTGCTTATGTAATGTTTTTTTTTGGGGGAAAACAATTCAATTACTTCGTAGGCATGAGAAAGGACGATAGTGTCAACTAAATTCTCTCTAATTTAAGTTATTAATTCTCTTTTTACCTACCTTACCAAGTAATCTTATAAATCACATCTCTGTGTAAATGTCCTGTTTTGCAACTAGAATGTATTGTATTCAATATTAATAGAATCCTTCGTTCCTTTTGTTTAGAATGCTGAGCATTAATGTATTTGTAAGCAAAGATACTCAGTTGTAATCATAATTTGCTTGTAGAACTCTTGCTAAGACAAAGAAATCCAACTATCATAATTCACAATATAGGTTCAGCTACAGTAAATGACCATCTAATACAGAAGATATTTTACACGGATGAATTGTGACACAACATGTTCCAAATCACTCTGAAAGCGATGTATCTCCAATTTAAGCGTATATTTTTCAAGAGCTTTGCGTCAATATATCAATAGTCACTTGGAATTACCATAGCAAGTCTTGGTTGAAAAATGGTATTGTTGAGAATTTTTGACATGTTGAAGGCTCTAAAGCCGTGAATAAACCAGAGATAAACTTTTACTTAATAGACGCTACGCCTGTCGTTAATTTCATTATATTTAAATGCGAAGCAATTTTTCTTCGAACTTGATACTTATTTTTGTGCCTTTAATTTGACAGTCAAGTGCCTATTTTGCCGATTTTTCACCTTTACTCTTGCATTTTTAAAGGTTTCAGGCCAAGGCCATTATGGTTGCGAAAGAAATAAATACCTTTTCCATCTCCCACTGCACCTTCTGAGGGTTCAACCCATTGACACCATCTGGCAGTGGTCCATAAACTTTTTACAAATCCAAGTGATCCCCCTTCAGTGTTCGAACGATAGTGTTTTCCCATGACAGGTTTTATAGCCTCAGTAGCTTCCTCAGCGTGATAGAAGGGAATTGTACTAACGTAGTGGTGGAGAACATGGGTTTCTATAATCTCATGAAAAATGGTGCGTCCTATAAAACCAAATTCTCGATCAATCGTAGCTGCGGCACCACGGACGAAGTTCCAGCTTGACCCAGTATAATGGGGGAGGGAAGGGTCAGTGTGCTGGAGAAATGTAATAGCAACTTTAAACAATTAGATATAAGACAGAAATTTTAAATCAGTTTTACATACCAAGCCAATGATTAACCCAAAGATATGGAAGAATGTACCATACTAAAATATTGGTAAAACCATATGTCTTACTCAACATAACTAAGGCAGTAATGGTTAATCCGACGCCTATGTCACTTAGAAGAATGAGACCAGCGTCTTTGGACTCAAAAAGGGGACTTTTGGGACTAAAATGGTTTACACCTTTACCAATTCCGTTGGTTTTTCCAACGCCGCGTCCCTCAGGGTGATTCTCATGATAGTTATGGCCCGTGACGTTAGCAAATAAATAGAGAGGCCAGCCCACTAACTGTTGAGCGATGGAGTGGAATAAAGTTGAGAGCGGGGCTTCTTCTGTTAGTTCATCTAGCTCATGTACTAACTTTCCAACACGAGAAGCATAAATCTCTCGGGTTTTGGGTACAAATACCATGTCTCGCTCCATGTGCCCAGTAGCTTTATGATGTTTACCATGAGAGATTTTCCACGAAAAATAAGGAACGAGAAGAGCTGAATGGCATATCCAGCCAGTAGTGTCGTTTAATATCTTAGATGTAGAAAATGATTGATGGCCACATTCGTGAGCTAGAACCCAGAGACCAGTCCCGAACAGTCCTTGAATAAAAGTGTAGCTTGCCCATAAGAAGGCTCGAACAAAAGAGTTTGGAATATTTTCAGGTGTCACATATTTATTAAAAATGTAAAATGTTAAAGCTAGACTTGCAATATCTCTGGCAACGTAGCCTAAGCCTCTCAAGCCGGATCTTTCGAAGCAGTGTTTTGGAATAGCGTTTCGAATGTCATTAATAGTATAGTCAGGCACTTCAAATAAATTGCCATTTGTATCGAAGAGAGTACCATATTTCTGCTTATTAGAGTCTTGAGTAGAGCTCATAGAAGAAAGGGAAGATGAAGATAGTGATCGACTAGGAGAGCTGCTTGGGGAAGCTTCTACTGTAGACGGTGTGGAGTCAGCAAAAACTCGTTGTCGAGCTTGCTCTGTAGATATTCCTGTTGAGGACATCTTGAGGAGTCTAGTATTTTCTTCAAGCTGCAAATGAAAACTATGGAGAAGTTTGGAGATTTAATTATAAGGTAAAGGTTGTGTATTAAAGATTTCAGCTAACATGAATCTGATTAATCAAATATCCATGAGGATTGTGTGGCCTATATCCTTGTACCACACGGATTTGTTGGGATCAAATGGGAGAGAATCAGCGCTCAGACAGGGGTATCAACCAAGCGAACGATTTCAATGTGACGGTTTTTTACGCACAGTCGCACCGTTGGGGATGTAATTACGGTAATTACAGTTAAGCTCCTGCCTCACTTAACATCGATTTTATACGATGAAAGATCTTGATTGGCCCCGACAGATCTCAAAGCCAATTAATTTCAGTTAAACGTAAGTCTGTCAAGCCACTTCTGCACCTACTGCTGGTATACAGAGGGCGGCAAGAAATGAAAAGAATAACCAACGTAATAAACCCCTCTAAACGAAGAAACCACTAACTCATAGTTTAATGATTTTATTAGTAATGTTCCTGTAAAAGGAGCTAGCCATCATCCAGACTAAAGCGATGTAAACCCAACTCGTAAATTATGAATCATCATCATAATTTACGAGTTGAATCTTAATCACTATTCGCCGATGTAATTAAATCATCAGTTCAGTGGTTTTTTAAATTAGGTAATCTACCCACTTTTGGCTAAAAAGTCCGAGCTCGCTTGCCTCGATGTGAAAACAAAGCGGGGGTTTTATTTTTGCACTTCTACTGGGATTAACAAAGTGTACACAAATCAGATGGAGCTAAAAACCGGGGCTACCTTAGTCAGCTTTGACTAATTCTTTTCGAATTTGGTTACGGGTCTTTTGCAAGGACAGGTGAATTAACATAAACCTTATTTATAATTCCACGTTATTCTATGATATAACGCTAAAACCTCGCTTAAACATTAACACTACTAGCTTCAATCTTATGAAACTCTAACCTTTGGCCTAGTGTTTGTTTAACCCATCTCATTCTTACGGGTCGTGTAATACTAGATACCATATACGGCTTCCTCTACACTTTTCTTCCGGCCGAGTTTTATCTGCCGATTAGCATTTACCGGCAGAGGTGGCAATGATATGAATATTTACAAAATACACTAATAATAGAATTCATGTTCACCGCCCGAAGAAGTCGCTACTTTAGCTTCGCTACAAGGGGATGAGAGAGGATGGCGTATATCACGAGTCGTCGTTACTTTCTTCATTACCATCACAATTTGCCCATTTTTCCCTTCCTTTTTGGCAATTGACAAAAGCAAATTTTATTTATATTAGTTTAATACTATGAATAATCCCTCAGCTAATTCATACACTCCTGGAAAAAGACGAGTCAGACACTACCATCAATTCCAACCTGTTAACACAGATAGTTTCTCAAATAAAAAAATAGTCTATTAAGATTAGTTTGGAAAAGAGCATTCTGTGCAGTAGACTACGTCATGGAAAAAAATCACTATAGAAAATTTTCCCTGTCAAATTCACTCAGAACCGAATTAAGCCTTGATTCAAAAAAAGAAAAAAAAAAAGAGGATGATGTCCGACCAGAAGTGATCTTTCCTATTGAGGCCCAGCTCAGACCCTAGTATGCAAGTATTTACCGTGAAAATAGGGTAAACAAGCACAACTGAACTGTCACTGCAGCCCTCGTAAAGGCAACTATATCCAGACAATGGGACTTTCCTGTGCTCACATCTATGAATTGTGAAAAAAAGGATTATAGATGGTCTTGTTCCATCAAACTTCAACCATCAAGTAGCACTGGGACCGAGACTCCTCTTTACAGCCAACCACTTTTAAGCCCCCAACATGACGCAGGCAGGTAGGCACCATTCACAACACGTGAACATAACCAAGACAGGTCGAATTCTCTCGAAGGAACAGGATAGTTGTGGTGCTTTCGAGGCAGTCATGTAAGATGTAATCGAGACTATCCCAATGAGGCCATATGGGCGAACTCCGAGCTATATTAAATACTACACATGGGTGGTCATTAACTTCATTTTTTAAATAACGAGCTTGATTATCAGTTAACAATATATAAGGATCAATTGCTCTTCTCTGTAACAAAATTGCGAAATGTTATCGGTTATTTTAGTCTATTCGAGACTTGTATGAATGGTGCTTGATCATGTTTTATGAGGGTTTTAAGTGTTTTCAATTCTCATCTGCTTTTTTTTCACAAAGGAACAACATACTTTTACGTATGAAAAAATCATTACAATCAGATCAATAGATATACATATTTAGAAACCTTACCGAACAATAAGACAAATTCATTGAATGACTTCAGAAGTGACACGGAGAAAGTTTTATTAATGCTGGATAAAATGCACAGTTGTGTATCACTCTAAGCGAGTTTATCATATATTAAGCTATGCACATGTTGACTTGACAATCTAGGTTGCCTCTCCTTGTAAGATACCCGTTACATAGCCTAATAAGGTTTATTGACATGTCGAACAACTAAAGTCGTTCGATGAATCGTATAAATATCCGATGAGCTTTGCAGTAGATTGGATATCTATCCACCGTGTCCTTTGCTCAATCTTCTTTTCGGAATCGGCACAACATACTTTCCGCTCGTGAGCTAGATCAGATAATATTCGGAAGAGTCGATAAATCAGTACTATTGCTCTATGTTTTCAGATGAAAGGCTAGAGATACGATTTGCGATACGAAACAACAGCTGTGCCATATTCAGATATTTACGGTGGCCCATGCATATCCAGGAGTCTTCTGAGATGTAACAGTATAAGGATATAAAGAAAGTCAGGATCACGTCCTGAGTGATTTGACTGGCTATTTTGTCAATATCCTTCTATGAGAAGGTCGATAGATGGTCAAGATCTACTCTTTGTTTGGGTCATATTTTGCCGCGGCTCAAAGCATGGATGAATGACTTCCAACTGGTATCACAAAGCCATGAATTTGAAGAATTGATCGAGATTTAAGATTGGTTTTTTTTTTTTTTTTCAATTTTTAATTATTAATTGATGTCTGGTTGGGTTTCTACACCAACGACGTCGAAGGGCTTGAATAGAACTGATTCACCCAAGGAGAATATTGAGTATCAATGTAACAGCTTGTTAGCCTGTTAGGAGCCTGCATGCTACGATGATCATCGCAGGCATCATTAGCGTAGCTTCAATTACGTCATTCCCCCCCTAACTGGGTGCTCGGGCTCATTTGCCCGCTCGGAAACCATTGGAATACTCTGGAAATCAATTGCGAAGATTGGAACATTTCCTTTTGACTTTCTATGATGTATACTTCAAAAATAATCTTTTACCGGCATTCAGGATTGTCTATTATTGTAAAATATACATGTGAAAAATTATCAAATCGTTGATTTCTATAATATAGTGTAGCCTTTCGGACATGTGATAATACATCTATCTCGTGTTTTTTTGTTTGTTATTTAACATCTATTTAAATAAAGGCTATGCCAGCATTTACAAATCCCAAATTGGGCAAAGGACGCCAAAGCTGATCGCTTTGGGGATCTGAGGTATCAACCACACCAACCTGGAGTGTCGATAACTAGTATGTTTAAAGTGCAGACAATGTTTCACGAATGATCCATTCCTTTGAAAAAAAAAAAAAAAAAAAAAAAAAAAG
>QVIK01000049.1:0-72765 GCA_003957845.1 Oidium heveae | reverse complement strand
TTTTTTTTTTTTTTTTTTTTTTTTTTCTTAATTCAAATCTTTCGTACCTAATGTATGTAGTTTAGCATCCCACAGCTAGCTAGCTGATGTATCTCTCATCTCATCGACTGGTCGGACCATTCTTCACGCAACCGTCTCCAAATTAGCTGAAAAATAGGTTGACTTCGTTTAATTTTTTTTCTTTCTTCCTATACACGGTTAAGATTAATTACCTTTAGAATGCAGATGCAATGAGAAACATCTATTTTTATAAAGAAAAAATCCTATGATTACCAAAAAAAGGATTACATAGCTTTAATAAAACCTCTGGGTATTAATTGGTACAAACAGTGAGGGATAGCTTCCAAAAAAACTTTTGATCGTATCCGACGCAAGAAAGTAAATTTAAGTAGTTAAAATTTTAACATTACGTTTGAAGAGAAAAAAATTTGTTGCTTTTTTATAGTATTAAAATGAAAGCTAAGTGGGTGGGTGCTGTTGTAATAGTTTCTCTTCGTACCTTCGTAGTTAGTTAACTAACTGAGTTTTGAGAAACCTCTCTCTTTCTCTTTCTTTTTTCTGTTTTAACAATCTGCATGCAATATTTATTAATAAATGAGTAAAAAGTGACATGTCCCCATTTATCACTCTATGGCGGTGCTGGGAATCGAACCCAGATTGAAACGGATGTTTGTAACTATACGTATGTATACCACAACGTCACGTGCTACCATTACACCACACCACCTTGGAAAGTTAGGCTTATTGTAGTATATAAATACATTTTCTTAAATTCTTTGCACGCGACACGACAAACACTCCCTGGAAGTTTATAGGCTAGGATAATCCAGAGTGCCGGTTTGGCGTTAATTAACAATAACAATAAGATGTGTTCAACGCCGAACTCGAATAGCGTACGCTAACCATGGATATAGTTATTCGCGAATGACGTGGAACATATCCTATGAACTCGAGCCGCCCTTCATATCAGGCACCAACTACATTTTTCTGGCTGCTCATGTAATCAGGTTTACAAAGATAGCCCAGACATTATACAATAAGCAGAGTGAATATATACCATTTTTTTCCAAAATTTTGGAGTTTGCTTCCCCGAAACTTCGCTGGCATTCAATCGCTTCCCTACCGGCAGTTTAAACGCTCTCTTAACTTAGGACCAGGGCACGCACATGCCTACTGTTAACACCATCCGCTACTTAATTCCCGCTACAAATGTGCTGTCCACCACTGATGCTATCGCCATTATTTATCTCCAAGGCTCGATCGGCGTAGCTACAGCCATTCGGTTTAGAGAGTGCTTGTGTCGCGGTGAGGGATTTACTTCAATCCCTAATTTACGACAGCAATCTTCCCACAATTGACCAAATTAATCTGATCAATTATCCGCGGTGAAAATATACAACTGTTTCGCCTGTAGTAAGATGTATATGTGCTACACTTTTTTTTTTAATTGCAAGTAGACATTCTAATTGTAGCCATACATTGAAGTTGGTGGTTTTCCAGACATGTTCGAATGCAGTCTGCGTGCGATTTTTTTCAGAGTTCTATAGTCCGTTTTCTTTAAATCAGTAGTTCCTTTCCTTTTTCCTGCTAGACATGCTTCACATGCATTTTCTGCTATACTGCAGGTCTTTGGTTTCCTTGGGATACCAGGATGCCTAGAGATCGTTTTTGACTCACATGTGCAGGTCTGAAATGCTATATTTCAGCATTATTAGGTGGTTGTCGACACATTTCACCAATAGGTAACGGTACATCTATAATGCTGCTCGATTCATATGCTGGAAGCGAGTAATGTGTATTAGATGTTACTTGTCCATCTTCGTCCATGAGTTGGTAGAGATTGTCACGTAAGGAGGCATTAAATAATGCTGTTTTACTATTTCTTTGCAACGGCAATGCCATTTTCAAAACAGACACTGATTTCAACTTTGTTGATAGCACCAACAGCAAATTATCTGATGCTCTTAAATGCTGGAACATATCAGACATCTTATAGTGTTAATGTTATGGCCTGAAACCCATTAGTACGGTTTGCAGGGTTTTACGATATTTTGAAGTCAGTAGCGAAAGCATAACCCGATTATGTGTTATGTACAGAATATTGTAGGTTTTGAACAAAGAGCAAAGAATTACGTATACAACACCTTACGTATTAATGGAGAAGACACATGAATATTATTCGGTGACATGGAGGAATATCATTCAATCCTTTAGTTAGTCTGTAGTTTGACATCCTGTATTCCTAGCGTTATCAATATTATTATCCAGCAACTTGTTTCTTGACCCTACCCATACTATTTATCAATCTTACCAATACTATCTATCTCTAAACATTCTATCCACTCCATTTCTTTAACCTTTGTTCATACTCTCAAACTTACGAAGACGTCGTGATCAACTTTCAACTGTTCGCGCCGTAACAACTAAATTTCAAATCTAGCAAATTCCTTAACCCCGAGACAATAATTATGTATTTCCATCCGCAATTGATACATGTTTTGGGCGAGACCAGCGCTTTAAACACACACAAGTCTCTTAGCCTTCCGCTCATATGTCGTGTGCCACCAAAAATCTATCTTCCAGCCCCGAGCTATTGGGGAAAAAGATATTTAGTTATTTCATCAACGGTTAGATTGACGGCTATCTAGAGCCAGGTTGAGTGCTCACCTTAAACAAAAAACAACTCTTTTCCTGGGCTTTCATGGCATTGGTCCTGAGTATTTTGAAATGCTGATTGCTCTACATAATTGCACGAACTTTCATATTCTACTTTAGCGTTTGACTCATTAGTTAAGTGACACACTATCAAGTGTAGCTTAGATATAGGCACCAGTAAATAAGTGCGGGGCTTCTATTGGCCCAGCGAGGATTACGTCAAACGAATCCAACTAGACATCATTCGCATTGATTAAGTAAAAACAAAAAAAAAAACCGAGAATCCAAGCAGGTATGATCATTTTATTTATAATACTCTACAAATGAGCATTATATAAAATAAGATTTTTGTGCTAAATTCGTGCTTAATAGCCAAGTTAATCGGCATCTGCCATGCCCGAATATTCAATGAAAATATTGTACTAGAGCATTCAAAAAAGAAAGAATTAACTTTTTAGTCATTCCGCGACATGTTCACTATGCCAAAAACTGATAATATCTTGGGCCAGTCCAGGAAAGCTGGATAAAACGTCTATGAGTTTCTCTATTCCATCTCTTGTTGTGACTAATGCTGAAAGGCCGGAGATACTCGGACATATATCACTCAAGAGATTCCTTGCGTGATTTGGGATCGGGGGATTAATAGAGCAAAATGGAAGTAAATTGACCGCAGATATGCTCCTCTGAGATGATCTCATAGGAAATCTTAACTGCTTCTGAAATGCTTTCATTGTGACCTCAAGAGATTCTACACTAAAAAGTAGAAGAACAGGGATTTCAAGTTCTGAAAGAAAACTAGAACTTGTCAGCACTGTAGTCTCCTCTTTTATCAATACCACCTTGTCTGGAGAGCCATTAATGCTTTTGGACCGTTGTCCTCTTGACCCTGCTCATTCAGTAGATATATAATCCCAACATTTTTGCCGCCCTGCTTGTAGAAGAGTCTTTGGATCCTAGCAGACACTGTATGAGACTCTTTGAGATCAATGGAAGAGAGTAGTGCAATGTGAAAGAAGTCTGTTGAGCCACTGCTGGTAGTCTTTGATGTGATTGGAAGTGCTAAATCAAAAGTATCAAGCTTATGCTCTATTCTGAGTAAGCTATTTTCTACAATGCACTATATAATCTTATCACCTTTCCATTTAGGAATTTCAGTTGCAAGGAGAATAGCTGGAACTTTATTCCATTCATGTCTTCCTCGAAGGGAAGTGCAAAACATCCTGTAATTTTCAGAGGTGTCGACAAGAAATATTATAGTATTGTGGATTGGACTCCTGCTATCATTTCACACCTTCTCAGAGATTTTTGAGGCAAAAATATTAGTTCATATACTGGATGAGTAAATCTAAGGCAATAGAGCTTAACACGAAGCTCAAAGTAGGATGCATGATCTGAGATTTTGAGCCTCGTTAATATGAAAGCTTAGTTCAAAAAACTAATCTTTTAAAGTCAGCAAGCTTATGGTGTAACGTTGATTTGCGCTAGCGATGAACCCAGGTCGTGTCGTCTCTATTATTTCCCTCAGGATCAGTCAGTTATACCCATACCTCCATAAATCACCAAGATTGTAAAATTACGACTCTCAGAATCTTCACTTCTTAATAGTAATATTTTTTACATCAGATAGCGTTGTTTCTAAGGCCTCGACCTTAATCTTAACATCATTATTTGCATTTTCTAGATCACGTTCCCGGCGATCAAGTTCCTCAAGTTTGTTGTATAGCTCGGCAATCTTTTCTGCATTGATGTCTGGCTTTCCTTTGGTTCTTACATATTCGTAAGAGATCAAGGTTCCTGCCACCAAAAGTACAAATGTATCTCCTAACACATTTGCAAACAATTCAACAGCCTTTCCTTCAGGTAAAGGCCGAAACTTTCGTTTCCATACACTTTGAGGAACATCCTTTGGAATAGATTTTTCCCTTGCCGTGTCTTTCGAGTAATTCATTTCTCCAGTATTTTTTTGCTCTATATTCGTCACTAAAGGTTCCGACTTATCTTTGACTGGTTTCACAGCGGTTGAGTCTTTTAACAATGTTACTGCCATTCGCATGTTGATTTGATGCATTTTTTGTCCGTATTTTTCGGCATATACTCGAAATCTAGGATGTTCCTGAGCCTGAGATTTTATCCAATTCTATATACAAGTTATTTTTGCGATCTTACAATGGAATGATGAAATCACCTACCCCTCCGTATTTGGATATATGCCTAACAAATAAAGATGCCAATTTGAATAAAGGAAGGGATGCCATACCTCCAGTCCTACTAGGAAAGCAAGTGACGAAGAGGGGGCGATATATAGGGAAAAAGACGCTTTTGCTCTAGGGCTATTGATGTCCAATATGACCAAATGGGTCTTTGATTACATAAATAATTAAAGGCCTTGCAAAATCTGAGTAGATTTTGATCCTAATATCCAAGTGGATCTCAGCCTTGCATCAGAGCCAGGTATCTGGTCCGTGCACTAGTATAATAAATGCGTTTTATGATAAACAAAACCCATGAATTTACACAAGTCGCACTACTTTGAATAACAACTCCAAGAGAGATTTGTATTGTACATATTATCTAGAATGCAATAAGAGGAGAGCTTTCTGGATTTTAGTTCAGTTCAATGAGGAAGATGAGTTATTTTTATTATAACTAAAATAAATACCAAGAATTGAGCTCTATGCATACCTGACTATTGTAGTATGAGGATAAAATAAGGGGGATATAAATGTTGAGGTCTTGAAGTGAGTTCGAGGATGATCATGGAACAGTTGAGAACAAGTGAATAGGAACTTATATCTAGTAATATGTAGAGTGATAAGATAGAGTAAGTATTGAGTGTCTTCCGAAATATCAGTAAATAAATAACTAAATTGGACTAATTACCGAGAGTTATCTCACCTATAGAAAGATCAGTAAAGAACTGAGAATTTCTGAAGGTAAACAGGTCTCATTATTTACAGGATTTGAAGCCCTTACGGAACAGAATGTGAAAGCTAGATACATTATTCGCATTCCACTATAACAGGTGTATCTACTATATCCGTTTGTTCTATGAAGAGATTCTCAATAAATAAAGTAGTAGAAATGATTTTAAAAGTACCATACATGAATGATTGTAACCCGTGGTTATTTGAAACGTACTGTCAATATTATTGCGGGAAAATGCATTTGCTGTAATTAAGGGTGGTATTTGGTTCAGGTGATTACTCACGTAAATTAGAAGTGTAGGGGTGTAAACATGCATTATGAAGATGTAGTACTGTTAAATTACAATACATCTCCACATGACTGCATCAATATTCGTTGAGTTAGAATTTCATGAGTCGGCTTGGATAAAGATTTTCTGAATAGATCGGCCAAATTCTAAGAAGAAACAACGTAAATAAGATCAAAGTCTATGTTGACATGATCCCGTATAAAATGGTATTGAACGTCGATATGTTTTGAGCGTTGAGTAACTTTGTTGTTTTGAGAAAGATCTATTGCTCCATTCAAGTCTGCGTGAAGAATGGCATGATAGTTTTGCTAAAGTTCATTGATTTCTCGACAGACCTAAATTAGATAGCGAGAAGAGAGACAGGTAGCCATGTATCTAGCCTCAACTGTTTAGAGAGTGACGGCTTTTTGTTTCTGTGAATACTATGATATAGAAGCTTCCCCTAGCCTAAAGATATATCCAGAAAAAGATTTACGATCATCAAGATTGTTACCCCAAGATACATCCGCATAGCCGTGGATTTTGAAGTCGTGTTTTCTAGGAAAGAAAAGCTTTTGGTTGATAGTGCCTTTGAGATATCGAAGAATACGTTTAGAAACAGCTAGATGCATTGAGCCGGGACAAGATGAGAATTGAGATAGGCGTGTAATTGAGAATGCGAGATCGGGTCTTATGCCAATATGTGCATACATTAGTAAGCCTACATGAGATTGATATGTTTTGATATCGTCAATTTGATCTGTCGGTTCGATTCGTTCAAGCTGGCAGTTTAGTTTGAGAGGAGTTCCAACAAAATGACTTTCTAGCATACCGAACCATTTGAGAAATTTAATAATATATGAATGTTGGTTAAGCGATATGTCTTGCGGTGTGATTTCTATTTCGATTCCAAGGATATAATGAGCTTTACCAAGGTCGAAAAATTCAAATTCAGAATGAAGAAATCGGCGAGTTCCATCTATAACTTTGGAGTCGGAACCAGAGATCAGTATTGTTATGAACTAACTGAAATCATGTAATGACGGGCCGACCCACGGGTTATCAAGATATCCGCCCAAGCTCTATCCTTACCTTTCTTGCTCTAAGTGCCATTGTTTCTTTATACTTCTTTCTTTTTCCATATATCTTCATTTTTATATAATTACATGTTTCTACAATGTTCTAGATGGATATTTACATTCCCATTTTTAGAATAGTCTATTGTAAAATATTTAGATATGAGATGGCCAGCGGAAGTATAAGTATAGCGTTCTGACCAGAGATGGAGGAGCAGATCTGAGTCTTGTTATTCTTCTGTATTCTGCTATCCTCGTTTAGACCTTAGAAATACGATCATTATCTTATTCTTGATTCATCCTGTCCTGCCCATCCTGTCCTGCCCATCCTTTCCTACTTGACCTTGTACCGTTCGACTCATAATTATTGGTTATATCTAATCCAGCCCGCTCCCCAGAACCTGACAAGTATGTCGTCAACGTATACAGAAACATAGACGGTGGTCTTGTTGTTGACGAAGACGCATGGGTCAAAATTTGTTGGAACGAATCCGTACTTTATCAGAGCATTTAAGAGTTTGATGCCAGACAAGGGGGGATTGTTTCGATCCTTAGATGCATTTTCGCAATTTTCAAACTATATTTAATTCCTTGAAACCATCAGGATTTTTCATATAGATATCAAGATCCAGTTTTTCATACAAGAAGGCCAATTAATGTCCATTTGTAAAATACTCCATTTATTATAAGCAGCTAAAGCCAAGATGAGGCGCAATGAGTCAAAGCGTACAATTGGTGCATAAGTTTCTTCAAAAATTGTTTCAGGAATTTGGGAGTATCCTTTAGCTACAGCTCGAGCCATGTAACTTTCGACAGAGCAGATTGCATTGCGTTTTATTTTGAAGATCCATCGTTATCCCACGATAGAGCGATCACAGGGTCTAGGAACAATTGTCCAGGTATCATTGCGTCGAAGTGCATCCATTTCTTCTTCAATTGCTTCCCTCCATCGTTCAGCATCATCTGTTTCCATAACTTGATTGTGGGTATTAGGTTCTACTTTGACTGTGTATGCCTTGAAGTCACCATATAGATCTGGTTGCCGCCTAACCCTGGAGCTTTGACGAGGGGCAGGAGTAATTTCTTGAGTATTTTGACCAGGTGAAGTGGAATTAGTAGAAGTCAATACTGTGGGTGAATCAAAATATCTACCAAGTACGCTGGTTAGATTTGGCGGAGTTGCAGGACGATTGTTTGAGGGAGACAACCTATTTTGATTCGTTAAGTTAAAGGAAATCACACATAGGTCTAAAATAATTCATAGTTACACTCATCAAAATTTTGATGTAGCTATGCTATCGCAACAAAAGTTTTTTCGATTAAAGTCTTAAAGGACGAGAATTATGAATTGATCGACTTTGCCAGTTAAGACATGTTCGATTTCAAAAAGAACGAATTAGCCTAGCCATCCAGCTTCTAAATGAATTGAAAGCATCGTTCCCATCGAAATCGGGTGGATGAAAATACCCTGTAAGAGTGCTTTCTATAGAATTTTGGTAGATCCTGTTGCACGAGTTTGACTATTATTCTACCTCATGCATTCAAACTAGGTATCTCTACCAATTTGTTAGTTGTAATCTGGATTCCAGGAAAAATTATTAATATCTCTCGGTACCTAATTCTCCTCTAATAAGTTCTCAGATCCCAGGAACTAAGAATTTCTAGGTAGGCTCTCTAAGTAGCAAAAGTATCCCATTAACTTGAATCTCTACTTAAGACGATACAATTTATTTCGTTGGTGAGATCTTATACGTTGTGCAATAACTTAACGATCATTTCAGTGATGAACAAGCCAAAGTTTTGGAGAAACCACTAGGACCACAATTTTTACATTAGTGTATCTTGTATGATGATAGGTCCCATATACTACGGTCTATCCATACCAAAACCAAACTAAAATACTCTTTTATAGTTGCTTCACCTCACAATTCCAAGTAACTAACGTTAACCATTTGGAGTTTCTTCTCTGGTAAGGTATTCAATTGATTTAGTGGTCCTAGCGATTACCCATGATCTTTGACAAAGAATTAAAAATAGGTGAAGTACCACATATCGTGCATGTAAGTATTTGACCCGTAGATGTATGATCGTTGGTATTTTGCTCGGCTGGGCCATCGACCTAATATGTCAAACCTTTCTCAGCTTTTATGAGTATAATTTAAATTTTATTTCAATGTAAAGCTTCGTAGATTTTGACTGAACATGTAGCATCTTATTTACAGGTATGGTCTTCCTCATGCCTCATCTACTTACTGATTGGATAAAAAAATAGGATAGTACTATTATACGTTTTTTGCAGTACGAAATAGATTAATATTGATAATGATGTAGGGTTCAGAAATGAAATATTTTGGATGGGAGATGAAAAATTTGCGTATTCCTATCCCTCACCCTACTGAAGGTACGATAAGAGGGTGAGGTGGGGCTAAGACCAACTGAACAAATATAAGGTCCTTTGAGTACTTTGACATGCTTTTGGCCTTAACCGTTGGACAAGTTTCAAAGGTGGTATTATCATCCGCTTCGAACCAATGACAAAAATTAATAGGAATTTGGTCTAGCTTAAAGGTATTAGAAATTGAGTCATCTTGTTCGGCCCTGGACAAAGTATCTATTTGGACGAGCTCTCCAAAGATCAGATGGAATTGATTTGCGGGATGGCTTCATCTATTGATTTCATATAAAATTCAATCTTATTCATCATTTACGGATACATATCGTCTCTTGACATAAGTAGAGCAAGTCTTCAATCGCTGACTATGTTTGTTGACACTGGTTGGAAGTTAGCACCTGCAGATCGAGCAAATTTGATATTATTCCCTAGTGTTTCACACTAGGGAATAATATCAAATTTTATAATAGAAATAGTAAATAGAGTAGGCTATGCTGCATTCTTGATATGTGCCCATGCTTGTGTAGGGGGATTCCGTACTCCCAAGTGAAGTAAGTAAAGGAAGGTCGTGTGTCGTTCTTTAATGCCCATTACGAATTTATAAGCCTCCTGGGTTAATTGAAGAAAGTTTGGTGCTCGCTATGTTTAAGGTTGTTTCAGGAAATGGATTGTCCAGCATTCCGAGTTCCGATTCATCCGATGATGCCCTAGTTGCTATGGCTACAAAAAAGCTCCAATAAAGCTAGCGAGAAATATTGACTAACTTATCCAAGGTAGGATAATCACCATTGTAGGACAACAAACTTGGCCAATTGTTGCTGCCAAAACTTCAAAACGAATCTTAAAAGAGCGACAAGTCCAGTAAGTTAATACTAATTTAATCAAGCTAAGTGCTCTTTTATCATTATCACTGCTTTCTTAAGGTCAATACGAGAAAATATACTCACTCGAGCGCGTGATTATTGCTAGTATTTAGAAATCAACCGTTCAGCCTCCTACAAAAACTCAGTCTAATGCACCTGAAAAAAAGTGGGCATAGAGATACAAATATGATATATTTACTAAGGATATGAACCAATATGCCTTTTTGAGCTCAAGTGAAGAATGTAGCTAAAACGACGCTTTCATCTATTTAGGCCACTTGGTCGGTATTGTCTTGGAAATACTACCTACAACATGTTGCAAAGATGTTTATAAATTTTACTTCTAGCATTTTCACTGACTTTATTCTTTATAGGTTTCATGTGGACTTCTTAATATAATACCAAACGGACCAAAATGCATGAAGAAAAGGAATACTGTTAAATCACAAGTAGTTGTTTATTTGTACAAAGGAATATGGAGGCTTTATCACCGAGGGACGTAAACGCTCGTATTCGAATTAATCTAGCTGTAAATCAGCCTGTGAAGCCATCAACAGTTCCATTAAAATCAACCCACAAAGAAAAAGATCATCCTCCACCTCCTCCTCCAGAAGTAATTGAACCTCCTAGTTTCAGTCAAAAAGATGGCGTAATTTACAAAACTGGTCAGTTACTAGGCCGAGGAGGCTTTGCAGTATGCTACGAAGGTCAAAATACGGATACACGTCAAAAATATGCATTAAAGATTGTCAAAAGTCACATGCCACAGAAAAAAATGGAACAAAAGGTTACGATCGATAAGGATATATTTATTATTTATATCGTGTCTAACCTTTAATAGTTCCAAACTGAGTTACAGATTCACTCTAAAATGAATCAGGCGAACATCGTCGAATTTCACAAGGCATTTTCATATCAGAAATGCACTTACATTGTTCTAGAGCTTTGTCCAAATGGGTCGTTGATGGATATGGTTAAGAAACGCAAATATATAACTGAACCTGAAGTTCGATTCTGGACAGTACAGATGGCTGGTGCAATTAAATATATGCATGGTAAAGGAATCATACACAGGGACCTCAAAATGGGTAACATATTTCTTGACAAGAATATGAACGTTAAGGTTGGCGATTTTGGATTGGCAGCGCTTCTTATGTCGGGAAAAGACTGGCAAGCATGTCGGCGTACTACACTTTGTGGAACCCCAAACTATATAGCCCCTGAAATTCTTTCGAAGGATAAGAGTGGTCATGATCATGCAGTTGATATATGGAGCTTGGGTATAATTATGTAAGCTTTCAATTTTAGAAGTTGCCATTTCAAATTGAAAAATCTAATATATTTCGTCTAGATTTGCTATGTTAACAGGCAAGCCTCCATTCCAATCAGCAACTGCAGATGAGATTTATCGAAGGGCACGAGAACGAGATTATGATTGGCCACAATCAAATACATCTGAAAATTTCATCTCTGAAGAAACTAAAGATTTAGTATCAGAGCTTCTTCAAGCACCTCAACAAAGACCTCTTCCTGACAAAATTGTTCAACATGCATTTTTTACATGTGGCTGGACTCCAAAACCTGAGGAAATGACTATTTCTCTTCGAGAGCGGCACCCTGATCGGTCTCAATTCCCTTCACTTGATAAAGAGGAAAATTTTATTTCTAGTCTCAAAAATCTCAAAAGTCTTTGTTTACAATGTGAAGTCGGGCCCTGGACACTACCAAGAAAGTATACTAGTACTTACCGCGAAGTAGAAGAAGAAGAGAAATTAGGCCTTACTCCGGCTGTCCCATTAGCTGAGGGCGTAGTTTACCGACCATTTCATGTCTGGCTTCAAGAGCAGGTAAAAAATCTTAAGAAAAATGGCCAAAGTGCTGTGAATGTTCTACAGCTCTTGAAAGAAGTTGTATCACCTGCTTCCAAAAAAGCTTTCAAAAACAGCTCCTCTCTTCGATCATCTAACAGAAGTAATACTGTTCATCAAAGAGAAGAGCCACACTTATCAGCTATTTATGACCATGAAAAAAAATTAGACAACTTTTCAGGCATTAAAAAAAAAGAGACGATAAGCAGGCTTGATCAAAATGAACAAAAAATCGAAGAACCTATTGAAGATCAGTTAGCTATCGATATGTTTAATCAACTGAATATTTTTGATGGAAATAAAGATAATAATGGGGAGCACAAGGCACATTGTAATCATTCGAAAGCACCTTTCTCAATTTTCCATAAAAGAGATGCTGTGAAAGAAGTCCCAGATTCTAAACCAGATTTTATTCTCCTACGGCTTCGCCGCTTACAGGTCGAGTTAGAACGTTCGCTCAACAGCAGATCTATTGCTGCCGATTCCCATATTCCTAGAAAGAACCCTGTTATTGTAGTCAAGTGGGTAGACTACACAAATAAGTACGGATTGGGCTATATATTAAGCAACGGTAGCGTTGGAACTATATTCAGGGCAATTCCAGCATTTCCTCAAGACCCTCAAAAAGGCTTAAACCCCCCTACCTGTGTACTAATAAGAGATAGCGAGAAACACCTGATCAATCAAAGTAATCCAAAGTGGATTGATTATGGTCAGCTCGTACCCATCACTGGTCATAATATTGAATTTTATGAAAATCGAGGAGACCAAGGATTGTTCAAGGCAGAAGTCAATGCTTCCAAATTTAAAAGTGTTCCAGGCCTAAATGGCGAAAAGTTTAAACTTGGCATCGGGAAGGATGAGTTTGATAGTCGCAAAAAAGAAAGAATTGCTATTTGGAGAAAATTTGGCAATTATATGACTCAATATGGTAGAGATACAGATTACCCCATTGACGAGAATCCTCAGAGTAACCAAGAAGATGAGTCTTCTGCTGCAACATTTGTGAGTTTCTATCAGCGTTGGGGTGATGTTGGCTGCTGGG
This sequence comes from Oidium heveae, assembly GCA_003957845.1. Lineage (NCBI taxonomy): Eukaryota > Fungi > Ascomycota > Leotiomycetes > Helotiales > Erysiphaceae > Oidium > Oidium heveae. Next base: position 59,673 of record QVIK01000049.1, on the reverse strand, counting down.
GATTCGATGATGGCCATCTTCAGGTATTTCTAAATCTTACGCATGTATGTCGAAGCTAATAAATAAAAGTTCAATTTCCCGGATCACACCAAAATAATTCTATCTGCAGATGGAACATGGTGTGACTTCTATCACCTGCCAATAAAAGCTGCGCGAGACCTTGAAGAAAAGGGAATACTTTTGCCACAAACCCTTGACGAGCGTCAGCATCTATCATATCCTCTACAAACAATGCTCAATTTTACAACAAGAACCATCCGCACAAGATCTAATCGACAGCCCGAAATTGACCCAAAAATACATGATATACCTGAAGCCAATAATCTTCGTCGAAAAATTGAATTTATAGTTCAATGTGTCAAAGAATGGACTGCAAATGGCGGCATCGGTATTAGTGATTTATCAGTAGAAGGTCGTCTCAGGTGGACTGGGGCTAGACAGAAAGTTGATACGAAAGTCCCTTACAAGCAAGTTTGGGTCTGTATTGGTGGACGTGCCACTGATGAGAGAAAAGTCATGTGGTTTGATCCTAGAGTGCCTGACTTAATTTTGCCAGATATAGACTATTAAAAGTATCTGCTCAACTATTCCATTTCTTTTCTACAACACTGAAATTTAAGGTTCTTATCTTCATCTTGGGATTAAAAGATGACGTTTGGGTTATTTCAATTAGCGTCTGGGAAAGTTTTTTGGCGTGAAAGTCCTCTATGGTGTGAGGGAGTTAATATATTTTTAACGTATGTGGCGTTTACTGTTCTTACTTTAGATTATGATGTATATTTACTTTTGTAATATATATAAGTTTTTCGGACATTAAGTAAGTACAACAAGACTCTTATTTAGCACTTTTAATAATTATCATAACAGTAGTTGTACATATTAAGGAAATAGGGAAGTAGTGGAATTCGGTCTTGATTTAGAGAAGGTGATGAGCTTTTTTTGAATAGAACTCTTTTTAAAGAGTAATCTGTCCACTTATTTTGCTTGAGTTTAGTAAATGACTATCTTTGAGAAGAAAGGATCTCGTCAAAAGTTACTGATTCTAGTTCAGTGCTCTCTTGAGGTTTAGAGATCACAAGATAGAGATATTTATACACCTATATTCAGGTTCTTTGTAAAATATATCAATATAGATATATTCCGTTTTCGAACCAAATAGATTGTGAACACATCGAAAATGGCACAAATAGAGGTACAAATTGCCTAAATGAGACGAATTTATTTCAGGAAATCAGAACCCGGGCGACCGCCTATAGAAATAAGATTTTCGTTTCCTATCTATTTTATTACTTTATTAAGGAATTAAGAATTCAGTTAACCTGATTTGGAACCCTATGGGTTCATATAGGTGTCTATATACAATATATATGCGTAGGGGGATCCCTTCCGGCAAAAAACCCCGATCTATTTGGGGGATAACTATGTCTATTTGCGCTTAACTTAAGAAAGTGCACTAAGGCTTCTCTGCCCGATTTGGATACCGTTTACCTATACTCATGACTAGTTCATGATTTTTGATTGTATGTTCTTCTTTTAATTAATGACTTTTCGACTGCTCCCGCAAGTCTGAACTGCTCGAGCCAACCTTCTCTCATGATCCATTCAGTTATGCGGGCTACGTCTAAGGGGTCATTCATCATTGCGACGAAGGATCTATTTTTTCGCTCTTCTGGTCATTTCTTCTCGTCCCTTTGACCATAGGGGACAGGTCATAATTATGAGCTTCGGATTTTGGGATGGGTATCCGCATGGGCATTTAGAGCTTTCAGCTCCTGGGACCTATCTTCTGAACAGATACGAATTGAGCCCTACATGCTCGCTTTTCATTTGCATGGCAATGCTACTTTGGGCCTTATTGAGGTTTTTGTGGAGTAGAAGTGGCGAACCTCTAGAGCTTATCCGCTTTCTACCTGTAGCCCTGTCTCTGTAGAAGCTTGCTGCTGACCATAGTTCCGGGATTTTGTCTCCGGCCTTATTTTCATTTTCATTTTCATTTTCCCGTATCAAGCCAATCGGTACTTCTTTTATGGAATCTACTAGATTCTTGCCTTCAAAAATTTGGTATGAGTATCTTTTTTTTTAAATTATGTATGTGTGTGGTTTTCTCGCTACTCTGTAATTTATCAATGAAAGCCCATAAATCCTCCCAAAAACAAAAAAAAGCCCTCCAACTGATGTGTAATCACAGAAGCATTCCTAGGAGCACATACCAAGTTTTTTTTAGGAACATTTTTTTTGAAGAGAGGTAATCCCAGCCTGGGATTAATTTAAGATATAGTGCTGTATTTTTCATTGATTCAATGGTAGAAGATCTGTTCAGTCAAATTATAGGTTCTATTTTTGTCTGGGATCATAGGATGCAAGTTGTGAGGACGACTGAATATCCGCAAAGTAGTCTCCCGGTCGGTAATGACTATCGTCTTGATGCTACTAAAATCATCGGTTTGATTAACTGCAGAGCTATATTGACAGTGACCATATCGATAGTCACCAATTCTATGCCCTTGGTGCGATCTCCAACATTTTTCCAGTGCTGGCACAAGTATTTTAGCTTCATCCGGATAATAGTGAGTCTAGGTTTTTGTTTTTTTTTAAAACTCTTAGTCAGCCCCAGATCACTCCCTTAGTGTGAAGGAAACCAAGTTGGTATGATAGAATTCAGTTGATTGAACAACTATATTAAGAAATCTATCCTATGCTAACAGTGACAGCTATTTACACACAGTCTTCGACTCAAATCATACACTAAAATTAATCTTATTTTGTCGCTCATCATATACTTACTATCAGATTCATTTATCCATTCGTATTGTTCGCTCTCGTCAATATTTGGAGACACTAATTTTAAACATTGGCAAGATATTGACGTTGATCTATTTTGATTAAATCTGGTGTTGCCAGTTGAGTGTCAGTTTAATATGGGTGCTGATCATTTCGACTAGTCTTGTTAGCCCCCTCCCTATCTTCCTAGTATGCTCAGGCACTCGTCTAAGCATAACTTTTCGGCTAGCCCGTAACAATTAGTATGCCAGGAGCGCATCTGAATATTAGTATCTGGCCGAACATGCCGGATGGCCACGATCTCCGATTAAATTTTATCACACATGAAAAAATTTGGATCAAACCCTTTGATTTTGAGTGGCTACAAAAACTTCTGAAGTATGCAAGTCATTGCCTTCGAATTAGCAGCGTTTGTAGCATTATCACCAATATTAAAATCTACGAGGAAATGATATAATGTGACTCCTGAATGTAAATAGCAAGACCATAAACATTCTCAGAGTGATCATTACGATTCTGGCAAATGTCATTTATCTCCAAAAAGCTTTTTTGCATAGATGGATCTGTGTGAAGTCAGCTTGATGCATTGTCCTGTTGCCATCTGTAATAAATCTCATGTTGGGCGAGTTGAACTACACCCCATATACAAGATGACAGTTGATCACGATAAATTTCAGCGGGCATCTTAGCTAGGCGGCTTAAATTAACGAAGTCTAACGCTACTTGAGACAATTCGATATTAATAGATGGTTCGTGGTACTCGTGCTTTATAGTTGCCAGTAGCTGGCGACTGGATAATTGCGGTATAAATAATTATTATCTTCGAAAATTATTAGCTCTTTTTCCGATGTCGCCCATACATGCCTGTATTTTCAGGCAGCGCTTGCTGAGATCTATCTTGACCACAGCAACAATAGTACTTGACATGTGAATCATTCTTAATTTGAACCTACTTAAAATCGTGGCCACTCGTCCGTCTAATTAAGGCAACGAGAAAGCTGATTGTGTTGTTGAGTGGATTGTAGTCAATGGAGGAGTAGTCGTTGTTCCGAGATACTTGAGCAAAATAAAAAGGAAACTGATCCAGGTCAAATAATATGTATATAACATCGAGTTACTTTATTTGTCCCTAAGCATTTTAATAGGTGCAACTCCCACGATGGCGGGAGGAGAAGAAGTAGTACTTGCAGGCCTACTTCAAGTTTTCATTTCGTACGGAAAGCTATTATCCCATTCATCCACTTCGGGAAAATTTGGACGGGCTCATTTATTGCTATGCTTAAACCATAGATTTAGCCGCTTTTCTTGGAAATTTATGCGAAACTTGTTAAATAGGCACTTTCTGGGGCATCTAAAGCGATACTTTGTGAATTAAGAGGCCATAATAGGCGACCATCTGAGATTGAAAAATTGAATATGATTACGCTGGCGTAAAAATTCAGTTAATTGCTAGAGTTGAAGATTAAACGTGTAAGATTAGTCCAGTTTTGATGATAATGTCGTGATATGTAGAATACAATTAAAGTGGTAAGTCATAGCAGGGAAATTTGACGGGTAAGATTCAACGTTCTTAGACCTGATGAATTTCGCAACACAACTCGGTTAGGACGGCAAAATCGGCTATTTCGACGCGCTAACTATACATTTTTCGGATGGACGATTACAGTTCAATTAGCAGGTTTGCAATGTCATATAATATATCACGTGCTTAACAAAAGTACCTTTTTAACCAAATAAAATGACATCCACCAAGATCCACTATTTCGACGCTGAGGAATATTCGTCAATTGTAACTCTGAGAAATTTATATTTAGATATTTGATTTCCGTATCAATTCTGCATGCAGAAATTATTGCTGATGTTTTGTTCTTTTGACGGGAGGACTTGTTTTTGAGTGTCCGCAACTGTGGGATAAAACAGTGGAAAGAACATAGGACTTTAGGCTATTTAGACGTTTGCTAAAATAAGACTAGAATTGATCATATCGCCGAAACGAGGTCATAGTCCACTTTAACAGGGAGTAGAATCGCTTCCGTGGCAGAAAGATTTATTCTTAAGCTTTAGAGATCTGGTGGATCGGAAACTTCACTGGATCCGGCTCCTTCCGCATCTGCAGCTCTTGATGCTACCGCTTCAGGGCGCTAATGAATGTACCCTTTGGGCGACGTTTTAGACGGACTCGCGCGCAAAGATAGTAAGGAGTTAAAATAGCGTCTGGTGGCATGGATATAGTAAGGGTGTTTGTTCCCTGCTAGCCGCTACTCCTTGCACCAACCGATAACCCTGCAATCTACTAAATTAAGACGAATTCGATAAAATAGGGGAGCGGATATTTGCAATCACGCTTTATCTAATTCAGTCATAGATCTGGAGGTAGATCACTAGGGGTCATAACGAATCATGTAACAGAGAGGAGGAAATGGTGTGTATCCATATCACTACCAACTCATGTTACCATTTATGACTAAGACATCTGTGTATTTCATAATGTAATCTGAAGTGGCATTTAGCATTATTAGTAGCCTACGTACATGAAAGAGAAGAGACAACTTATTAAGACTCCAAGAACTCAACAGGCATACTATAATAACAATAACAGTCGTGCTTTGAGTCCCAAGTCTATAGTAAGTTAGAGGACACAGCGTTACATGGTTCTAAATAACCCATGTCCATGATTTCTAAATTCACACAGCAGTGTAGTTATCAACTCTAAGCATCGCTAAGCGTCATTTACTCGTTAGGCCAGTCGGTCACTACAGCAACTTTGGGTAAATATTGATTCAACTTATTAGGTCGCAAAATAAGCGACAATAATTTTCCCTACCTGTCATCTGATGATTTATTCATTTGTCTGTTTTACTCTAATTCGCATATTTGTTTTATCCCTACATTTTTTATTAACATAGAATGAGCTCGAAATCTTTAGACTCAGTCACGAATTCGCAATAACTTGGTACAGAGATTCGTGCGCCATAAATTTTCAACTAAAATAGTGGTACTTCAAGGAAATCACTAAATTAAATACATAACTTAGACATTATTTACACAAATACTTTACTTTCTAGAACGCTTGGTTTCACCATCCTCAATTTGGATTTGTCTGGATGCTTTTGCACCAGCAGCAATTCTGCAATCGCTGACATGAAAGTTGAGGAATAATCCTCCAGTAGTTTCAAGAGCCTGGTTTGAGACGTGAGATACAACTACTGGCTGACCATATTACGTATATCCTATCATGTCAATTCGCTCAGCATATTCGAAACCCGTGAGGTTCCGCTGTGTTGAATTTTCGAAAGCACGCTGGTGCTCTACTTGATGGTCTTGTTGTCCTGTTAGCGACTGGTTCAAGGAATGCATTAGTCGACCTTTACTCCTAGTGATCCGAGGGTTTTTTATGTCTAGTAATGGATCAAGTAGCGAGGTAGAGTAGTTGTTTGTACCTACATTATTTAGAAGTTCAGGCTCTGTAAAATGCCGAGACGGCTTTTGGAAGCGCTAATGAGGATGTATGTCTTCAAGCTTAATAACACCCTCATTGCTTGTGTCGGCCATACTACTCTCAATAATATGAGAGCACAGTAGACCTTAGGTCTTTGTAAACCTGCCTGTAAAAGGCGGTAATTATGCCCTCTTTTTACGTACCTCGATTACAAGCTCATACTGATTTAAAATCCTTTTCAAGGCAGATTATTGTATCAATTGATTAAACTAAAATAAGGAAAAAACTATCTATTGTCACAAAATGATGATTTAAATAGGTCTTACGATTTACCCCTTTTCCGTGAACCAGGATTAGCGCGCGTCGCGTAATGATTCAGGCGCGTGCTAGACGCAAGTTTGCTTATTCTTATCAATCGAATATGGCTTAGGTAATTATACACCTAAGCCCCCACTAACGGTAGACCCGCGACAGAAGGGGCTAATTACCAAAACTTGGATATCTCTCTAAAAATATTCTTTTCAGAGAAGATGGAAGCCGCGTTTTCGCTTTAACGAGCTCCAAAAAGGTAGTCTGATCGTTGGCGATCACAAAGAGTTTTTGACTTCCTTACTACTGCAGCACATAAGTCGCTAACAGAACTTCCTAGCGAGGCTTTTAACGTGGCATGACCACCTTTGCTGCGAGAAGAAGTGTGATTATCGAAATGTAGGTGCAAATCTGTCCAAGCCCTGCCCCATTTCTCCTTCTTGAGGATTTCGGTTTGGAGGTAGATAAAGGCAAGATAATATGTGCTTCAAACCTGATTACTCAGCAGAAGGAAATATATATACCATTTTTCTGTCAGATAAACAACAAATAAATGACGCGAAAGCTTTCATTAACACTTCAGGGGTAATCTAGTTACTAGAGCAACGGTTAAGAAAAGCACAAAACCCCTGGTGATCTACCTCCGGATCTATGACTGAATTAGATAAAGCGTGATTGTAAATATCCGCTCCCCTATTTTATCGAATTCGTCTTAATTTAGTAGATTGCAGGGTTATCGGCTGGTGCAAGGAGTAGCGGCTAGCAGGGAACACCCTTACTATATCCATGCCACCAGACGCTATTTTAACTCCTTACTATCTAACTATCTAACAGGATGACCATCGCGAACATATTCTGGAAATAGTTGTTGTCGATAATATTTATTCTGGAGGGTGAATCCTCCTGTTGCACCCAAAATATACCATACCCATTTTGAGAATTGGCATCAGCAACTGTGAAGGGGCCGTCATAGATCGGTTCTCCTTTAGGATCTCTTTTCCTTTGACGAAAAAACCCAATCACCCTTGCCAAAGATTCCAAGCCTGGCTTTCATATTCTGAAAATTAGATACTCAATTTTCTTGAATTTCGATTCATATGTTTATAATAAATTTTTTATCTCGAGATGACACACAGCCATACTTTCTCTGTGGGGATAATTATTTCCGCTGGTGCTTTAGTGCACATTGACACTAGTTTCAAGAGATAGATATTTAGGGAGATTTTGCAATGAAACATTCTTCAACATTAGCTCGTAGTTGTGCTCTTTTTTATATTATCTTGACAACTTTTCAACTCTTAGTATCACGTGCATGTGGTTTTCTGTCGATGGAGTATGCAACGTCTTTATAATTAGACGATTCAGCGCAATATACGTTGTATGTCACGTGCGTGTGAATTTTTATCTACGATTTAAGGGACGTTCGTTTTTGTTGTATGGACTCACCAGAAGATAACAGAGAGGCTCAAATCAAAAATTTAAACCTGAAGATTTAGTTTCATCTGAAAATTGCTTGAGAAATAAACTTTCCACTGAAGGATTAATTATCAAATTGTTCAAAAAGACTACTCTTACAGTCTTCCATCATAATATTACCATCAGTATTTGCTTGAATTTATCGCTAAAAAGTTCAGAAATAATCGCATTTATTTTTACATCACGTAGCCTATTTTTCTAGAAACAAAATTATTGAGAAATGGCATGTATGAGTCTGCAAACTTGTTGATGTAAATTTAAAAAACACTTCAGTAATTCTACTCTCTCACTACTTTCCATATACTCTTTTTTTTTGCTGGAAAGATTGTGTTAACTCAATATTTGATAATAGTATACTCACTCTATTTAATTTGTAATTATAGTGTATTATTATTTGATTATAGTGTTGGGCCCCAAAATAGATGAAATTGAAAATATATGCTTTTAACTGATTTTTTGATTAGTAATCGGCACGGGGGACTTTAGAACCTGAGGCAACTTCTAATTGAAGCAATTGCTTGTGATTTGAAGTTCAAGTTTAAGCCTCCTTGATGTGATAATTATAGAACTACGAAACTCTCCGATCGGCCAGAAAAAAAGAGAATGATCAAGAAAGAGATCTCTTCGATTCGTAAACTATGAGCTCTAACCATAGAAATTAAGAGGTATGTCACATAGAACTCTTTGGCACTTAATATCTGAATAATCATAGCAATCTAATCACCGCCATCTAACGTTAACTACTGAAATTTGCTATTGATGGCCACGGCGACAGCAGCTATTGAGAGGCATATAAGACATGTCGGTTTGCCGTTGCATCCGTTAGCTACGAATATGCAAGTGCGGCTGATGCAAGAACCCGATTAGGCCCCGATGCTAGATGATATGAAAAGTCTGAGCCCGTAGTTCTTTCGCTCAATCGAGATCAACTTTAGATTCAAATAATGAAAATTAGGCATTCTGGCAGACGAACGATCGTCCCAGCTTCAGAACAAATCACAGGGATATGGGTTTATCTAATCCTAGCCTCAACTTACGAGGTCCCTTGAGCAGGAGGCCATGCCACAGACCTTGCAGGGACTGTCGACTCGTACCTATAACTGGCGCGTTTGACCTATTATATCTGTCGCGTTTCAGATTCGAATATGAGGTTTTAACACTGATTCTATCAAGTGCTAATTGATCTAGTCCAATACAACAGCTTGTCTAAAAAATAATGTCTTGGCAAAATCTTGCCACCTACTTACTGGCAGGGAATGGATGAGTGCATATCACACGACAGGATTGGCCAGGTTTTAGAAAGATACCCTACCGAGTAATATTCTTCGGGCGATATGGAATATTAGTACCCTCCTGAGTGGAGTCTTATGGCTAAATCGAATGAAGCAAGCTCCTCATTCTTCATGTCTCACTCATAGGATTAACAATTCATCTTTTCAAGGCTTGTCCCTATCCTTTCGTCTGATATAACTGTGCTCAAATCATACAAGAGACAAGAGGAGTTACCAAAGAATTGCCGGCGCCTATCCGAGTAAATGATCACTCTTTATTTCTCGATATTTTGCCATTTGTAGCGAACAAGTTTTCACAGACTACTTTGGCTTATTTTCCTTAGCAACACACTCGCTTGTTCACCCACTCGCTCTTCCAAAAGTCTTCGCTTTGGGACTCCTTCAATAGGGTGTCAACAATTACAGGAACAATTCTTAACTCGATCTATTTTGTCTGTCAAGTCATTCGTTTCTGACCTGTAAAACAAAGACTCCACCATAAATTCATTCGTTTCCTGTTGGTCATTTCTATTCCAAGTCTCGAGGAATAGAGTTACGAAAATCCTTTTGCCTCATCGTTTTGGAGGACTTATTTCTAAGCGTTACTATCTTTACATATTTAAATACAAATTAAGAAAGCTTATTTTATAATTTCTCCACTCTCTTTACAGAATTAAACCGTATTCCTGAGTTATCTATCTTTTTCAAAACTCTCGAACCTTTCACATACCTGAAATCATGGGTAAACTTATCAAATGCCACTGGGCTCGATTAATTCTCCTTTCAGCGTCAGTATGTAAGTATTAGTTATCTGGATATTATATCTGCTGCATTTCGTTATCAAGATATACTAATCGCTTATAGGTCAAATAGCTGCATCAATATCCGGGCTTTGGTGGCCTAAGATTTTTTTCGATTTTTTAACTAGAGACCTGGATATTGCTGTAAAGCCAATTCCATATCTTCAAATTTTCAATTTTGCATCGGGATTATTGGTCTGTGCTTTTGAGTGGCCGATGGGAATCTTGTCCGGGTCCTCTCTTCATCGAAGTATTGAGACACGTCTGATCTTTCTACCACTCACTATTACAACATCGATGTTGATGTATCAATCAACAAATCCAGCTATTTTCTACAGTATTGGTTTGATAGTCTACTTTTGGGCTTACAGTGCAGGAGAGGTGTGTACAACTTTATTTTCTTTTGTAATACATATTCTTAATCTTCGTTATACTGATTTGATGATTTAGTCTGTCCCAAAAAAACCATGGGATAAGCCCTTGAGACCATCAGGCCGGAATGTGGTTTGATTTAGGATTCAAAAATTCGGAGTTATGGAGAATAAAAGTAAAAACGGGTCTTTTTATATTTTTAATCTTTGTTAGCTAGCCTTCAGTGTCTGGTATAACGTTTCTATTCTTATATCACCATTTGAAACAGGTTCACAATTTTTAAGTTATGCTGCAGTATTGAAAGTAAATTCCCAGAATTCTTCTGGCAAGTCAGCTTCTATCCTGAGAGGCTGGCTCTTTCCAAGACAAGCTCTATTTTATCTTTCAGTTAAACTGCTTGCTACTAGTATATAGCTGATTGCATATTCCAGCTTGCATCCCTAACCCTTAAGGAATTACGATTGGAAATTATTCAAAAATTCCTTTCTATCGCTATGAACACATCGAAGACGATATATTTTGTCTTTCTTGTTTTCTAAGACCTTTCTCGTGGCGGATGGAGTATGATTAGAAACTATTTAAGATGGTTTCAGCTTTTTCATTAGGCAGAAAGCATAGTTCAATCATTATTGAATTTTCATCTTTTAATGCTAATATTACCTTTATTTCCTTGTAATGACCTACTTTGTAAAGAAATAAATGAACCAGCATATACACGATCACCAATGTTGCTGAACTTCTGTCGCTAATTTTTGTCACTTTCTTTCAAACTGACGGTCCTGCGGATTTTTGCTTTCAAGCAGGTACTACATACACTTGACTGAACATTTAATCCACCTATCATGTTTTTTTTAACTTTTTTTTTTGTATTAGAGCTTTGGCACTCAAATTATTAATAATTACCTCTGGTAGGCTAATTCGACTACTTATAGCTATATAACAAAAATTTCTAGAATGTTTGTCGTTTACTATATAGAATCTATCTGCTATAAAAACGAGGTCATAATTTATTGGGTGCACTACCTGGTGATTGAAGAGAGTAAGAAATGGAAATTCGAGTATGCAATTTATTTGAACAGTATGGACTGAGTTCTCATCTAACTTGATCCTCTATTCAGACCGGAAGTACACCTTGCTATGTAGTATTCTATACTGCTCTTGTGCAGCTATAATTATCCACTACACATGCCGATTACATTGGAGAGTCAATAGTATCGTAATTCACTCTATCTAATTACATGTGTAAACAAAATCTTGTAATTTGCAGTACTATTGTACCTGTTGGCTTCTCAGGGTAAAGTAAATGGTACTTTGTGATCAAGTAAGAGCAATTGTATGTTGTCTATCTACCCTTCCCACTACAATCATCACATTATAAAAAAGGGGGCTACATAGCTGACTAATAATCATCCTCGCTTAGGAAGCCTGTAATAATCTCAGTTACCCATGATGCTCTCTCTCTCTCTCCTATTTGAGATAGTGTGTTTGTCACAACAGTATCCTTAATTATCATGCAGTTGAGAAATTATCTATGAGATGTGAGTCACGATGTTTACATAATATAATGCAAGGTGGTGTTGTTCATCCTAATTATAGATGCCTGCCTTGAGGTTTCATATGCCGGTCGTCTGATGACCCATGCTAGTTTAGTCATCTGGTTAGAATATATCGATCATGATTGAGATAGATTTTTTATTATCTAAAATCAATAATTTAAACCATTCCGTAAGTCAATTTCTGATATTTGGAGAGCTCGTCCTAATTAAATAGTGTGTCCAGGACCCAAAAAACAAGACGACTCGATCTTTTCTTATATCTTAAAGCCAGACCAACTTCCTATCATTCGTTCCAAGCAGATGATAACGCCATATTTTAAATAAGTTCAACGATTAAGGCTAAAATTATGTTAATTTATTCAATTCGAGATGCAAGTGGCCAAAGGTTCTGCAAAATTGAGTAAAAGTATTATTTCTCTTGCTGCTAAAATGCTTTCCTGAAAGAATTCAAGTACTGCTAAGTGTAACGGCTGGCAAGCCGAATATTGCAATATTTGCCAGCATCTTATGCTGGCTAGCATAAGCGGCTTAATAAATTTAGGGGCCAATCAAAAACCTTCTAAATACTAAGAAGTATATTTAGAAACCTACATTTTGAAACGAGTGCAAGAGATCTGAGTCTGTCACATTTTAGACATGGGAATCTGCTGAGTCAGATTCCGACAACTTGACCAAACAAACGCTCAAGTTATATTATTCGTACTTGATGGATACAGTAAATATAGGTCATTAGAATGTATAAGTAGAATACTGTAACATTAGATAGTTGATTCTCCATAGAAAGAAAATAAACTACCTTTGACTATTAATTAGGTTGCTTAAGTGCCGGTACTCAAACTGTGACACTAAGAGTATAACTCCCCTCCCCTCCATGAAATCCGAAAGAAGATGATGCGAAAAAAAAAAAAAAAAAAAAAAAAAACCATGGCAATGACCTCGGTTACTTACCTACATTCTGCATCCATGTACTACAGGTTGGTATTATGTTTATCTTTATTGGTATCAATTTTCGTTCTCTACTTTCTAGCTTCTAACAGCTTCTATGTTCTGAAAGTAGTCCCTTTTGTGAGCTCGGTAGAATGTCTCAGTAAGCTTGCTAATGTATGATTTTTTTTTAAAAAAAAAAAAAAAAAAAAACCAACCGCAACTGAGATCAAAATTATTGTTCTGTTAAACTAGTTATAACTTTGCTGATTTCCCAAGTGATTAGTTTTCTTATGCCTATTGAGGATATTCGGTGAATTAACCAGGCAATCATAGTCACATGTCATTTTTTTTTTTTTTTTTGGTGCCCTTTAAGGGACGTTACTGCAAGGCTGTGTGATGGAAACTAAGTTGGTTATAGAAATATCGATTTATTAATCCAATCATGAAGAGAAAACTATCTACTGTTACATCAATATTGACGCAAGATACGTTGCTAGTGGCAACAGGAAATACAGGTGACCCGGCAAAGGCTTAGGTATCCACCTAAGCTTACCGTACGGTTAAACCGTAACATTAGCCCCCTCCCCACGAACTTCCTTCCTCTTATTTTTCTTGGGTCCATTGCTGGAGTTTGCTGAGCCCCATTTTGTTTCCCATGCATCTAAAACTGCTGTTTCTTGCAAATTATCCAATGAAGTCCATTCAAGAGTGGGGTTACCGATCCATTTTACAAGGGCTTGACGTTCCCCTTTCCACGTTCTACATCTAATTACTTCATCGACGTAGAATTCCTTTTCGCCGTCGTTATTTAGGATAGGTTCGGCCTTTTTATCTTGAATTGGTTGAGATGGTAAAGGATCTTCTGAAGCAGATAATAACAAATCAACATGGAAGCGATTATGGATTTTCCCTTTAACATTTAATTCGACTACTTTGGGTGAAATGACTCTTGTAACATGATATTTTGCATGCTGCCAGCCGAGCTTCTTGGAAGGTTGTCCATCCAGTTTTATATTGCGAAGGAGAAGCCATACTTTATCTCAAACCATATAACGTGGAGCTGATTGCCTAGTCTTATTGGCTTGATCTTTGTATTTCTCTTGTATTGCTGCCATGGCAGCTTGGATGAAAGTTGTGATTTCAGATAGTTTTTGGACGAAAGATTCAGCTCTGTCTTTACCTGTTGATAGGGGGACGCTTGAATTATGAGCAGAAGTCTCGATGTGGCTTACGTGATAGCCATGGGTAGCAAAGAAAGGACTTATACCAACTAAAGACATGACGTCTCGATTATTGATTGCTAGTTGTGCCGCGGATAAATAGGCTGGCCAATCGTATTGGGAATAAGAAACATACGCTCTCAAGTATTTTTGGACTTCTTGATTTACTCTTTCAGTAGCACTGTCGATCTGTGGATGATAGGCAGTACTCAGTCTCTTTTTCATATTGATTAGTTCACACAACCGTTTCCAAAATTTACTTGTCCAATTTGTCCCCCGGTCCGTTGTTATAGCTTTTGGGAAGCCATGAAAGCGCCAATGGCAATTGAGAAAATTTTCTGCGCATGACAGGGCATCTATTTTTTCCATGGCTTCTAGGGTGACAGATTTTAACAATCTATCTGTAATATCCATTATATTTGTCAAGCCATTTGAATTGGGGAGGTCAACCATAAAGTCGATTGACAATTCTTGGTTGGAATCGGTCAGGAACGGGTAAAGGCTATAGTAAACCGTACTTTTGATGCCGCCAAATAGAGGCTCGGCCACAAATGTCGCAGTTCTTACAAAATCGTTTTACGGTATTGCTTATACCTGGCCAAAAGTAATTTCGTGCTGCTTGTACCAGAGTTGCATCCCTACCAGGATGTCCGGACGTAGCTGCATCATAAATGTTTTGCACTATAGCTGTAGTCGGAGGCTCATATAGGGGTATCCAGATTCCATCTTGATAATAAAGTATCCCACTTTTTTTATTAAAGCTGCACGCTGCTATAGTTGCTTGAAGTGGTTTTAACTCATCTGACCCCTCTATCTAGACCTTGAGAGTCCTAGGCCAAGCTCGATCGTTTTCTAGGACTGCATGTATAATTTATATAAACGACGGGTCTTTTTGAAGTGCCTGATCCCAAAGTATTTGAAGATCTTCATTTGTAAATATTACACGACCATCTGCAACGTTAATATTACATATATATATTTTTTTTTATCACAAGCGGTGTTCGTAGTTGTCTTTCCCTACTTAATAAACGAACATCATTTTCTTTCGGCTTGTCTTGGTCTCTACGGGAGAGTGCGTCTGGACGTTCATTTTCTACCCCCTTTCTATATTGTAGGGTATACCGAAATTTCGGTAAAAATTCCGCCCACCGAATTTGTCTCTCTGATTTTTATAGTTCATTTCTGCCCCGGTTAGCTTGCGAGAGTAATAAGCGACCGGCTTCCAAGAGTCTTTTTCTTGTTTTTGCAACAGACAACCGCCTAATGCATATCCAGAACAGTCTGCCTCTAGCATCGTTTCCCTATCGGGATCCCATTAGGATAGAGAAAGCTCTGCTACAAATTTTGATTTTAGGGTTTCGAATGCATCGTTATGTTCTTCTTCCCATTTCCATGGTGTTCCTTTACCAGTTAAAGCAGTTAGTGGTGCACAAATATTGGAGTATCCTTTAACGAATCCACGATAGAAATTAGCGAAGCCTAAAAATCCACGTAACCCTTTTGTAGTTGTTGGGGCTTCCCATTCCAATATGGCTCTTACATTTCCAGGATCCATCTGTATAGATGGTACGGGTCCTTCTGCTGAAATAATATAGCCAAGATATTTTGTTCTCTTAACGCTGAACTCACACTTGTCGATATCAAGGCCCAGTCCAGCTTTTTCCAGTTTCTTTAACACTAACTGTACATGATTCTCGTGCTCAGTTAGATCGCCATCAGTATATATAAGTACGTCATCCACATAGATACTCGCGTAAAGTTTCGTTTATATATCTTTGGAATGAAGCAGGTGCTCCGTTCAAACCAAAAGGCATCACTAGCCACTCAAATAGACCAAACCTAGTGCGAAAGGCGGTTTTCCATTCATCCCCTTCCTTGATACGTAGTTTATGGAATGCAGCACGTACATCTAATTTGGTGAACCATTTCGCTTTACTTAGTTTTGCTAAAGTTTCTTTAATTAGGGGTAGTGGGTATCGGTCTGCTCGTGATATTGCGTTTAAGGCTCTATAATCTACGCAAAAACGTAGACCTCCTCCTGGTTTCCGAACGAATAAAACAGGTGCACCTGCGGGTGAGCTACGTGCTCTAATATAGTTTTTATCTAATAAATCTATGAGAGTTTTTCTGAGAACTAGTAATTCATCTCTTGACATCCCATATAGAGAGCCCCATGATATATCTTTATCGTTTTCTAACTTTGTTTTATGGTCATGTCCAGGTCGATGAGGGGGGAGTTTATCTGTGAGTTCTCTCTTAAATGACCTAGCGAATTTGTTGTATTGTTTTGGTAATTTTTCCAAATTTGTTGCTGATCTTTTTACCGGAGCGAGAGCTTTTTGTACATCTGCGGGTGTAATGGAGAATAATTGTGATTTTTTATCTCCTAAAGATTTCCGTGCTTTCTTAATTGTTGCGAGAAATACACCTGCAGATATGCTCCTTATATTTGATGGTGATTGTGAACATTTCTTTTCCCCTAGAAACCCCTTTTCCCAGCCAACCAGCGGCTAGCCATTGATCGTTGCTTCTCGAATGGTCATAAAATGATTTTTTGCCCGATAAATTACATTTTCTCGTTCCATCCAGGGTTTGCCTAGAATCAAATCATGAGATAATTGAGGAATTATATATGCATATAATGTATTTCGATAACCATCGATATCTAGCTCCATTTTGGTCATTTCTGTTATCAATTCTTTATTTTTTTGGCTATTGCTGGCAGCTTCTGTGAGTTTACGAGGGTTTATGCTAATTCTGGGGAGTTTTAATTTGCGTACTAAAGAGTCATTAACGGCAGCGAGACATTCACATCCACAATCGATTAGTGCAGAAACTGAGTAAAGACCATTTATTAAGGTATAAATTACAAATGATTTTCAATTCATCTCCGTGGGTTGATTATCTACTATGGTACTTTTCCTGACTACCGTGTTAACAACTTCTCTTCTCGGCCTCCGAGCACGACTTTTTTCAGAGGCTAGTCTTTTAACTCCTCTGATTCTATATTGAATGTCTGGTCGTCAATTTCATTGCAACTTGTTGATTTTAAGGATGTTTCCGGCCGTTTTGGGGGATGTAGTCGACAATTGCCAATTCTATTCCCCTTTTTTCCACAACGGAAGCAATCTCCCTCGATCCTGCGTCTTTCAATCTCTTCCCTGGACACAAACTTGGCGCAAATCTTGTTTACCCCAGTCATTATGGTATCACCATCTGCATCTTTATTGCTAGGAATTTGTTGAGGTGGTGCTGATGGATTTCGATAAAAAGACGGAGCAATACTGCTTCCTAGAAGCTTGCCCCCAGCTATTCCTCTAGTGTTATCATCGAACACTCCAACTTGATTAAGGTCATATATTCTTAATTTAACTAGTCCTACCTCATTAATCTCAGAGCCCATTGCGTACAAAAATTCCAGAAATTCACTGAAGGTCTATGGTCGAGTTCGACCAACCAAATAATTGCGCGTCGTTTGGTTTAATGCATTACGTAGATTATAATTTTTATTTTTATCATCTTCCGTCGAGCTCGGGCTGCGCGCGAGAGGCTGCTGGAATCGTGGTAAAAAAGATGACAATGCTTCATCTTTAAACTGTCGACAAGCATGAAATAATGATGCAGCCTTTTGCTCTTCATTACGATCACGATATGTGTCGTCCATTGCTTTCAAGAGTCCCAATCCATCTTCAGTTTGTCCAGCTGTTAGCATTTCTTGGAATTTCCCCCTTATCATATCTTTTGCCGTCCCTGTGACTGCATGACTGTAGAGATTCATGAAAAAGTCCGATGGTTCCAAAAATCTTCTTTGCTCGACATCTCGTTTATATATATATATATATATAAAAGAATGCCATGAGTAGTTGTCAAATATAGTCAGTATTATTGGCTGCTATTTTAGTAACACTAGCGCCTCTTCCCACCTCGCTTATATTTGAAGACCTGTGATGATTTGATAGGGGCAACTAGTCATAAATATATCGATCGTATTGTAGAAAACAGGCCACTGTTACTATAACTGTCGATGTATTTTAAACTCATCAGTTTGTATTTTTCTATCGTGTTACTTTTGGATTGCATGTTATGTTTATTTTAAATTATTTATTTGTATCTATAGCATCAGCTAATATTTCTGATCCATGAAGGAGGTTAATCAGAAATGTATATAGGTAGACTCACGACGAGTAGAATAAGATAAGTCTTTTATACAAGAGGAAATTAAGAGCTATCAATTCCCTATCAACCCCCTAAAGTGACTTCATCTGCCCCAGGACAGATATCCAAAATTTCTGATAGTAGTTGACCACTGAGCTTGATCTTTATGGTCATAAGCTTCGGGCCATTTGATAGGCTTTAGCTTTATATTTTGTCTCTCATTGTCTATTGCGTGAGAAAAAGATAGGGGTAATGTTTGAGTCGATGTTTTTACGGATGATTGTGCGATGTTTTCTTGGATAGGTGCTGATCATAGTATCATTGCTTTCAGCTCCGTTACTTCCGCCTGCATACAATCCATCTGTAATTGATGCTGTATTGTTTGAGTATTCATTCCTCTTTCTATCGATTCCATGATTTTCTCAAATCCTGTTTTATCGCTTGATCCTTGGCTAGATGCTGCACTTTCTTCCATGTCTACGTCTTTTGTCAAATTATTAATATTTTCTCCTTGTTCTGCCGATTTAAATGAATATTCGCTTTGATGACTATCCGATCTAAGACTGTCCGAATCACTTGAATTGAATAATGGTAATGCAAAAATTGGCATCCACTAGATGCATCTAAATTTATATACTTTAAAAGAAACCCTGAGCCAATGTTAATCAAAAGATTAACTATGATATGCTCAATGACGGGTGAGATAAAAGTGAGGATGTTAGATTAAATTGTGCTGGAAACCAAGTTGGTTATAGAAATATCGATTTATTAATCCAACATGAAGAGAAAACTCTCTACTGTTACAAACTCTACTATTTTTACATCAATATTGACGCAAGATACGTTGCTAGTGGCAACAGGAAATACAGTTGACCCGGCAAAGGCTTAGGTATCCACCTAAGCTTACCGTACGGTTAAACCGTAACAGGCCGATACTTCAACACACCCCTTCAGTCTGAAGCTGATGCTAGTTAAAGTGCGGTCTAAAATTTATGTACTTAAGGTAGTTTGTATGTCGATCATTCCTAATTCTGTTGACAAACTGCAAGTTAAGCATCTCGACAAACCTTAAGTGTTTTGTCTTGGAGAGTGAATTCGTCAGACCATCTGCTACCATTTTATGAGTTGACATGTATTGTGCGTCTACTCTTCTATTTTCTAGGTGTTTGCGAATAAAGTGATGCTTCATATCAATATGTTTAGTCCGCTGATGTGACTCAGGGATATACTCGAGAGCGAGACTACTTTGATTGTCCGAGTTGATTCAGGTGGATACTATATCCTTTCCAGAATACTGCATCTGAGCCATCACTTGTTGCATCCACAGCAGTTCTTGAATGCAAAAAGTATACGCAAAGTACTCGGCTTCAGTCGAGGACAACGATACATTTGGCTGACTTTTCGAAGATGCAGAAATCACCCCTCCAGCTAAAAATAATACGCTCCCATCAGTAGACCTACGGGTACCTCTATCTCCACCCCAATCAGAATCACAGTATCCATGTAGCTCTTGACTGGGATGATTTCCATCATATACAATACTTAGATCTAGTGCACCTTTCAGGTAATGGTAGGTTTTGTTACCACCCTTTAGGTGTTGTGGAGACGGATTGGACATGTATCTGGATAATGCAGAACATGAAAATGTAATGTCTGGGCGAGTATGAATAGCTAAGTATAGGAGTGAGCCGATATTTGATTGGTACTCGGTTATTTCAGGCGCGCTAGCAACACCATCAAATGGAACCATGAATACTTCAAAGCCTGCAGCTATAGGTGTATCGACAGGTCGGCAGTTTTTAAAACCAAATCGTTCTAATATTTGTCGAACGTAGGCATCTTGAGTTAAAAATATCATTTTACTTTGAAGATCTCTTGTTATTCGGACACTGAGAAAGTAACTAGCCGGGCCTGGATCCTCAAGCTGGAATTTGGTTGCAAGTTTGTTTTTTAGTGAATTTATATGGGCTAAGTTTCTTCCTAGAATCAGAAAATCATCAATATAAGTAACGATCAAGATTCCAGTTTGCTCGTTGATGTAAATGCAATTTTCTGATGCAAGCGGAACAAATCCTACTTCAGAAAGGCTTCTCTTTAAATGTTTCTGCTAGAGTCTAGGTGCTTGCTTCAACCCGTAGAGGGGCCTTTGAAGCTTACAAACGAAAGGCTATACAGATGTGACTCTTGGCTCTCCAGCCTGACGGAATTTCGACGTAGATGTCATTATCAGCATCACTATTGAGAAAAGCTGTAACTCCATCCATCTACTCGATTTCGAGATTGAAATTAGCCGCTAAGGCAGTGGCAATCTTCCATGTTGAATTTCGGCTAACTCCAGCATACGTCTGTGTAAAATCACGACCATAATGTTGTTCAAATCCTCTTACTACCCAACGAGCTTTATACTTTAGTACTTCGCCATTTTTGTCACATTTCGTTTCAAGGACCAGTTTTCCTGTGAGCACCTTTGTGCCAATCGGTAGTTCGGAACGTCTGACGAGTGACCAAGTCTTTTTATCAGCCAAGGATTGGTATTCAGTATTTATTGCCTCTGTTTGGATCCGTAGAGCTCTTCCGAATCTAATTTCTTCTAAAAAGGTATGTGCTATGAGAATTCCAGCCTCTTGGTCAAGAGCCGGATTAGGAAAGGTCTGGTACAAAGGTGGATTGGCCCGAAGGCTTAAATAAATTACTTTTGTCTGCATTTTCAAGTACTGACCGTATCTATGCTTCTGTATCTATAATTTTTTGTGTTTCCGTTTGAGAGTGCGGTCTCCTGGCCACCAGGCTTCTGCTTCAAAGAGGGCAACAGGGAGGACACAAGATTTAACTGCATGTCGTACTAAATAGGATTTAGACTCTTGCAGTGTGTTATTAAGGTGGTGAAGGTACGCGCCTAATTCAACCCATTTATGGGCCCAATGTTTCGTGTGATAGAGAAAATAAAACTTTCCATCCAGCTTTACTCCAAGGTAACGCATAACCTCATAAGCTGAGTGTACTTCCATCGAGCGTCATAGTTGAATACTCTTAAGGCCTTATTGACAAAGTGAAATGTTGGAGCTCACACTTATCCTGATAAAAAAATCGACATTTTTTCTTTTCCACTCCAATAGAATCTGTGCTACTCTTCCCAATTTTTCTGTGCACTCTGTAAGTGTGTGTCCACCTTGTAAAATTTCCACGTCATCTGTGTAGCTGAACCTCAATTTCTCAAGACTTAGGATTGGTTCAAAGTATGGGATAATAAGAATTAGGTATTCCTGAGAGCTTTGTGGAAGGCCACAAACAATCCAAGTTTCATGAGAAAGTGAATCTCCAAGTCGCATTCTAGTTGTTATGTTTATCATAACAGACCAGACCTAATTTCTGAGCCAGTATGGCCAAGCTTGATCCCTGAGTTGACGTTGCATCATTCCTGGGAGAACGGTTTTAATGCTCCTTTAACATTAAATTTAAGTAGCGAGGCTAATAGGTCGCAAGAGCGTGCTCTTCCTATCTCGAGTATATTGCAGCTTACACAATGTTCTGATTTACTGTTTGCATGTCACCCAGAGAAAAATGTTTAATAACCTTGGCTAGTTCTTTAGTAAGAATGTTAGTTTCTGCACGCTTAATTGATACGTTGAGATGGTTGGTGAGTCTAGTGGCCGAGATTATTATTTGGCTACACTTTCCCGCTTAAGTGAGAGACAACAGGCTTCTTCATGTACATACGCTGTAGTCTCTGTGAGAGTATTTACATGTGGGAAGGAAGAGTGACGTATTGAACTTGACTTGAAAGGGTCTTCTAGGCTAAGATCTGTAATCTGTCTACAAGGTGGTAGCTAGGATAGGACTTATTGTATTTCAAAAATTGTTAGTTGCTTGCGCTTAGAGAGCTGAAGAGACGTGGCCAAGGAGGAAGAGGATAGTGAAGCTTGTGTGGGCGTCACTGGGGGCGACATGTCGACGTCACCGTCGACACTCGCCATTACTCAAAAGAGCGAGCGGGGGCGGGTTTTGAGGAGGATAATAGGAGATTTGTAGATTTTAAAGGAAAATTAGATGTTAATGACCTGTCTCTTGATTAGAAGTAAGGAATAAATTGCATGATAATGCATCAGAAGAAGTTTATCATATAGTGTTCATATTTCTTATTTGAGCATTAAGAATTAAAATCTTAGTAGCATAAACTAAAGCTGCTTTTTGGGTCATGATATCAAATATAATAGGCTGGAGGCGGAGTTGCATGGAGTCGTTCTTTTAGGAAAACTTGGACAAGGTTCAAGTTCATGCTACAAGGGCTAGAAAGATATATGCTCTCTGGTTACTATGGACGCAACTCTGACCAAGTGAGTTTCGTGCTAGTGCTTCATACTCATTTTAGACACTTTTTAATATTTCATACTCTTTGAATTCTGTATAATTAACTCTTGCATGATTATTTATCGTCGTCGCACTGAAGCGAAGTTGGTGGGTCAAAGTATGGTTCACTTTAAATGGGCAACCAGATCAGGTCAGGAATTAGTTTCGTACGTAAAGTATCACCGGACCGATATGCCATATTTCTGATTTTTATCGCTAGTATTGGAGTCTCTGATACAAATCTTCTTTCGACCGAAATTACAATATATAGTTGTAAATATGTCTTCGTACTACTGTTCTTTGTCTTCTCATAGAATTTTATGTTTTTTTAAATGATTTGATAAAACACAAATAGGGCCGAAACTTGGTGTCCCATATCAGACAAATTCATCTGTAGGTGAAGGAAGCCAATATAACAAGAATAGAGTTGTATCTTTTTTGTTATTAGAATTCGATTTCTCTAAGTCAATTGAATAGTTGAACCACTGTGTCCGTGTAAACATCTGAGGATAGGTTTAAACTGTGGCTACTTCAAAAAAGCGAGTTAATTATGATTTGTAAAGTATCAATATTTCATTTTTAGTAAAAAACCTAGGTAATAATTGGGCTTCACGTCTCGTGAAATGAAGATGCCATACAAAAGACGATTGAAAATCTGAATACCTAGATTATACCATTTTTTTCTGCTGATTGCATGCAGAGTTTGACAATAATTTACTGCATTTGGCTCTTATTATGACCAAAATTTATGGAGTGGTTATTTCTGTTCGACTCACGCAATTATAAAACTACACTATGGGTATGGTGGTGACAGGATCGACGCAAAGCTATGTTGTGGCAATAGGCACAAAGGCAAGGAGATTGTTAAACACGGTATCACACAGCTATTTATCAAAGAGCCAACCTCTTATTGTAGTAAATATTGGAATAGACATGAAACTAAAATTTCTTGGTAGTAAATACTGGGGTATAAAAGGAAGATTTACAAGGTAATATTTTTGGATTTTATGCATGTGTAATGCACTCTCCACGTTGCGGATGAAAAAGATTCAACTTTCTTTGATTTGTCGAAGAACTCATCTCAGGTCATCCATGAGTTTTATAAATTTCCAATAATTTTTTATCCATCAACTTTTACTAAAGTCTATAGATCGCCATCATCTTCATCTGGGAGTGGCTGTTGAGCAGCCTCCTCCATCTCTTGTTGATATGTTGCAAGAAGTTGAGCATCCACAGTTGCAGTTGGAGGGGCTAAAGCAGGAGCCGCAACGAATTCCTAAGATTTGTTAGCGTTCAGTTGTAGAATTGAGGTGTGTGTAGCTCATACCAAGCCTGGATTTCCAACAAGCTTTCTTGCTAACCATAGGAATGGTTTTTCAAAGTTATAGTTAGATTTCGCCGATATATCGTAGTATTGTAGGTTCTTCTTTCGATGGAAGGTGATAGTTTTTGCCTTAACTTTCCTCTCCTTAACATCCACCTTATTGCCGGTTAGGACAATAGGGATGTTTTCGCAGACACGGACTAAGTCACCTATTTTTACTTAGTAAAATCCGCGCCAAAAAGAGTCTTAAATCCTCACGATGCCAATTTGGAACATTTTTATATGTGATCCGTGATGTAACATCAAACATAATTATACCACAGTGACCATTAATGTAATATCCGTCTCTGAGACCCCCGAATTTTTCTTGCCCTGCAGTATCCCATACATCAAACTGTATGTTACCATAGTTCTGATAATAGTCAGAGGTACTTTTTCATTTCCAACGTCCTTGGAGAGCTACTTGCCGTGGCAAAACCAAGAGGGTGAACTTCAACTCCTAGCGTTGCAATGTATTTCTTTTCGAATTCGCCAGTTAAATGTCGTTTTACGAATGTTGTCTACATCTCGATTAGCAAAGCTGAGTAAATACATATTACATTACCTGTGCTATGAATGACATTCGTTTCACAAGATTTTAGGGAATATAAAAAGAAAAAAAAAACAAACCTTACCAGTGCCTCCGTCGCCAACAAGAACGAGCTTGAATGTAGGGACAACCGGGGCAGCCGCAGCAGCTTCAGCCATCTTGGAGGGAGTTATAAAGAGAGAGTTCAAGAAAGAAAGTACTAGTTTTTAGGCCTGAAGAAAAATGGTCAGTAAGCTGGGACGAATAAAAAATGTAAGAGCAAGCAGAAGAGTTGACACTGACTTTCGGCTTGGAAACTTTATTTTATTTGTGAATGTTGGGGGTTTTTCTCCTCAATAGCTTGTGAATTTATAAGGTGAAAATTAGTAACTGGGATTGCAAATTTGTATAAATACGCTAGAATAACGGTAAGCTAATTGAGGCAATTAGTTATACCCCATTAGGAGTTGACTAGCTAACACATGACAACAACTACAAATTTTAAATATCGAATAGTTTTACTTGATGAGAGAACATAACGTCATGGATATCTACTTTGCTATTATAAAAATATATCGTTTTTTCCTCAGCGTTGCTGCATGCTTTCATCAATGGAACGACTCACAGAGAGTCGATGCATTTGATGCTGCCCCACTTCACGCCTAACCTGAGAAAATCGGTAATGATTAGTAACATGCCCCTGATTACTTTCCCAATCCGTCAAGGCCCAATCGCTGTCTCCACACACACACTCGTTACAATTTACCGAAATAACAACAGTCAAACTGGTCGATAAAATAGCAGGCTGCTTTGACAGCAAATGAATGATTCTCTCACCTAAGTCTCCTTCATGCGAGAACAATTGTGGATACTAGTTAGAGCCAATTTTTAAAAAAAAAAAAATATATATGCAGCTTGGACTAATCATATATCAATCATATCTTTGAGATATCTTGTCATCGGAAGCATTAATCGCTAAAAATAACTCACCCTATTATTTTTACTGATCCTAAATCTTTATTTTACTTCTCTAATACTGTGTGTTGTATGATTTTTTTTTTTTTTTTTTTCCAAGAGTAGCCATGCCTTTTTTGTACGTATCAAATAATTAGAATCCCTAAATTCTCTGTCAAAATGGATGGCAATATAGAAGGGAGAAAGCTAGGATCTATCAAGATAGCTAGTAAGGTAATATGCACTTCTCAGATCCATGAAATCTAAATGAGTTTATAGTATATGACCAGATAATTTGTTTATTGTCGCCCAACTCCTCTGCAATGATTGCTTAAGAAAATTTATTTCTATTCATTACCTGGTTGCTTAGCCAACAGGTTGCTAAATCACTTCAGAGATTAGTTTAACTTGTTTTACTGATTTAGGCTTTAGCACTGAGATAAATAATATGATAAATAATATTTGAAAAATTTGTTATTCCTAACTTTGTAACTGTGTTTTTGTCTGATTGTATTCACAGATTTATCATAAGCCTTTCAGCTAGCTTATCGCCTACAGCTTTCGCTCTTAATAATATTTATTGAAAATAAATAATTTGAATTCCCTAGTTTGCGGCTGGAGCTATTCAATATATCCTCAGTAAATTTTTTTACATTAAATTGCAGTTTACAGATACACAGTAACACCAATCAACCATTCTTTGATACGTGGAGTAGGTCTTTCTGAGCCGATTAGGCTCGAATTTATGGAGTACCCTAGGGAGTGTCCGCATAATTACCCGTTGCAAAGGATAGCAAAACATAAGCAATATTTTCAACGTCGGCGTAATGGCAGATGGAAACGATATTATTTTTATCTGCCGATCTACAACTTAAATTTTGATCTAATTTAATTCTTAAATTATTCTCTATATATTAATTTACTGCAAACATTCATAGGAAGGCCACAGTTATAAATGCGTGAGCTACAGTGTCTTTGCATTGTGTGAATATCAGATTGGAGTTATTAGAAATTAGCCTACTCAGTGAGACCACGATCTATTTTATGTGGCTAACTTATTTTTTTTGTGGATGAAACTAGTTGTACTTAGTTTTCGGTACTTCACGAAATATAATATACATCAA
This sequence comes from Oidium heveae, assembly GCA_003957845.1. NCBI lineage: Eukaryota > Fungi > Ascomycota > Leotiomycetes > Helotiales > Erysiphaceae > Oidium > Oidium heveae. The sequence continues at coordinate 33,050 of QVIK01000049.1, read as the reverse complement.
TCAAACGTTCACGAAAAGGGGAGAGTCTTGATAACCGAGTTAGATCAACCTCGCTAAATAATTTAAATAGGGTCTTGCTAAATCTAAGTAGATTTCAGTCTTGCATCAGAGCCGTACAGCTTGTAATAATAAAAACAATATTTGCTAAGTGACCTTATAACTTCATTAGTTTGGATAATTAATTTTGTAAATCCATACAGAATTTATGCCATCATACAAGAATCATCAGCCCCTAAATCCAAAGTGCTCCTTAAACACAGAGTTTGGATTCAGTTTTATATTAAGATTAAGTGTTGATCTACTCAAGAGAAATGGTTCTTGTTGGGTTCTGGTGTTGGTACCTGATCACCACATGTGTAGTAAGTTTACTGTTCCTAATGAATCTATATTTATGAGAGAGCTACTGCTGTGTAGTGAGGAAGATTACAGAGACCCTTTTTTGACGAAACTTACATTTAATAAATTAATTCAATAGAATACTTCGGGTAATGACTAAAAAAAGAATTAATTATAATATATTGTCGCCGAGTGCTTTCTAGGAGGCCAAGTGTGAGGCATATTTTCTCCTTTATTAAGTCGCTCGACTCCTTAGACCGGTATGCGGTTGTTCGAGTTACTAGCAATTAACCTTTCGACAAATCTCGTGTGTCCACGAGCTTCCTATTCGTTAGAAATATCCATCATACACTACATTTTCAGTCTAAATTCTGGGTAATATATGTTCCAGGAATTTCATCCTCAAGAGAGACAGGTTGATCATCGTCGTAATACTTCCGAGAATCCTCGGATCTATCGGAATCCGAGTCCAAATATATATTTAATTCATCTACCTCTTCAATATATTTGGTAGATAAAGGGTTATTCAAAGGTGCGAAATTTGGACAAAGGATTCGCTGTCGCCCAACCCAGAATGGGGATGGTCGTTGGCGGCGAAACCTTTCGAAGAATTCATTTGAATCCTGGAATTCCTCGATACAGTGAAAAAGATGTTTTTAGACAAAAAACTAGTTGAACAGAAAAATCTCACATCCATATGTTTATTTTACAAGATCTGCATGATAACTAAGCAGAATTTGAGGGCTTACATCTTTATGTTGGAATTATTTCCATTGCTGCTTGAAAGCTTTACGCCGGCTGGCATCCACCTTTCTTCGAGAACTGGTTTGGATGGCACTCATTCGTTCGATTCCACAGGAAATCGAACGAGATGTCAAGATCCAAGAAACAAGATCAATTTAAGATCGAATGAAACAATAGAGGAATTCATGCTTGATCACCCACCAGTGGAGCTCAACAATAATCGTAGAATTTAGCACAGGAACCTCTTCAGGATTGAAAGAGCAAGCCCATTGATCTTAGCTATACCAATTGACAAACAAGTATGCCCAGAGCGTGAAAAAAATTTCGTGCTCGACACCTCGCATGCATTTCGATGGTAAATTCACGATATATAGTTTGAGACGATCGCAATATGCCTCTAAGATCAGGAAATAAAGGGTGGGCATTGAAATGACGACTGAAAATTGCCAAAACTATATTTTGTTGCTCTACTCTGGATAAGTCAGCGGGCTATTATCATCGAAGATGCCGTTTCTGGACTCACATTAGCAGGAAACAAGCCTATGATTTTCTTAGTATTTTTGAATGTACCTTTCTGTTTATCATACCTATTATTCTCACTGAAACCTTTTGTTGGATGAGAATTCCAACAAATCTCAAGGCTAGGGACCACAATTTAAGCCTCCTCAGTCATTTAATGCACTAGAATATTTACTCTACTAGAATCTTTCAACTTTGTTTGCATAGCACGTTTCGCATGCCAGTAACAACATTGAACTTGAACGGGTGGCCATACTTATTGAATTGCGTTTATCTCCGACTTATCTTTGTTACATCCGACAAAAGAAGCAGCGAGCCCCGATTGATGCAAGGGTTTGAGAAACTCATCAAGAATCTGAGTCTTGGTTCCAACTGGCGCCGATCCAGTCGAATTATCTTTTCCAGTAAATAGGTATGCCAGAGAAACCCCAGTCTTGGCGCGAGGTTAATTACTCCTGGAAATGAAGGTGTATAAATTTTGTGCAAGTAATAAGCCCCACTTTTATAACTCATATATCATTCCTGTTTTACCCGCTTGCCGCCACATCCCACATTCTTAATTACCAGAATTACAAAAGTCACCATCGTCTCAATCTCTATTGTATTCACTCTGTGCGTCTTGGAACATACTTAAAAGATTTTAGAATTTTTGGATATACGCTTATATATTATCAAACTGCCGTGGATCGAAACTAGCTAATCCATCCTTTTTTATTTTTTTTGGCGCTTTGACACACGTGACCGTGTCAATATAGCGATGGGAAGGGGGTAAAAGAGGAATGATATATGAGTTACAAAAGTGGGGCTTATTACGTGCACCAAATTTATGCACCTTCGTTTTCCGGAGTAATTAACCTCGCGCCCAGTGTTGTTCAGTACTGCGAGTAGAACATACAAACCCATGCCTGTGTTATTAGTTTCAAAGGTTGCGTTGATCAAAAGTTCTTTTGTCATTCTTGAGAGAGGTTCATTTAAGGCACCGACATTAGCCTGGAGAAATTATTATTTAAAGTAGCTGTTGCCAAGTTCCTTATCAGTTGTTTTGTAAATAATAACTGGTCATCAGGGCGTCTCCAACTAATTTTGCTTGCCCATTTCCCCTGACAATATACCTGATGCTGCACTATATGCTCTACACAAACAAGTTCGGATTTCAGAAGATTTTGATAAATCTCGGTTGACGTGTGTACAGAAACTCGGGAATTGATAAATTTTAGGATCTCCTCTGTCATACGGAAATCTTCGTATGGAGTATGGTATCTGTGCCGCGGCTTGATAGCAAGCGTCCGATCATCGAGAGATACTTTATACTAAACTTACTATCACATTCAAGTCGAGTCAATGATGATCTATCCCGCTTTTTGGTTTTTGTTTCCTTTTTTTTTTTTTAAAAGCTGAAGAATTACTGTTCATAGAGGCATCCTAACAGCAATAGAAACTGAATAGCAAATATTGAGAAGGGTTGAAACCATATTGCCTGAATCAAAAGCCACAACTTTGCCACCTGATTTTCACGAGCTTATTTATTCATCGCCTTAGTCAAGGCTGTTTAATCTGGGACTCCTTCCTCATTAATTTCAGACTTTGATCCAATTGCGATAGATAACTGGTCTGGGTCAAAGAGATACTTCATGTGGAGCACAACTTTTTGGAGCTGTTGAAAAGCATAATTTGCTCTGTTTGGTATCAAAATTGAAAGACAACACTCTTACCGATCAGCTCCAATTACGTAACTCATCTGTGAAACCGTCCCATAGATCAAATGATGATAGTTCTTGATTATTTGTGTGTCGGTTAGAGATTTTGTATACCTTATCTTGTTTTGTTACGAGGAAACCTTCAAAGACACGCGTAGACCAAGCAGCATTTGAATTAGATAAAATTTTTTAACTAAGAAATTATTGAATAGCTTGTGAATCCTTAACAATTGATAAAAAGGTATTTGCGAGCTGTATAATAGATTTTGACCAGAATCACCTCAACAAGGTTTGATACTTTCGGAACATGTATTATGCAATGCTTAGGTGAAAATGTCGCGTTGACATAAGATTTTGCAGCATGACGATGTGTCACGTGATTGCAAATATTGTTTTTTGTATTTCGGTTCTCATAAATTCCTCTTCAAAGGGGTAAGAGGGCGCGCTTAGCCGGTGTGCCAACCTTGACGTTAAATGTTGATAAATTCCCATGGGTATCAGATGATTACCTGGATAGCCCATTTACTTAGGGAGATTTGTCAAAAAAATTGACAGGGTGTTTGCCGGCTTAAACTAACTCCGAGGTCCCGGGGAAAAAAAGATGGGGCCCAATCATGGTTTATTATAATTGCAATTTGAATCTGAGGCATGACATCGTTCATTTTGTCGGCAGATTGGGCTTCTTGTTTGGCCTCAAAAAAAAAAATAATAAAATAAACATTGCCAAGATACAAGAATAGCTGATGTTAGGTTGAATCATGTAGCATGCATGTGTGTTAAAAATGTCACTGAATCATATCCATCACTACGGCCACAAAAGTAGTTAGGCGATTTGGCGCTGAGGACAGGGGGTTGAAATTGGAGTACAGATTCACTTGGATTACCACTCGGATTACATCTCGGATAAATCTCCAAGTAGTTTACCCCGCTTAGATATAAACGAGACGGGTCCGTAAAAATTATGTATAAAGCCATCGTAGTGGTCAGGCTTACTTCAAATTTACGGGGTATCAAGGTTTTCAGGCAGAGAATTAGTACTCTCACAAAAGTATTCGAAACCAGAAACAGTTGAGTGAATCCCTTAACCGACCCAATTATCAGTGATTCTGATGTCGATCTCTCGGCGGTTTATCTTTTTTTTCAGTTTACTCCACTATTTTATTACTATCCAATTGGTTGCTTACCCTTGATCGACCGCTCCGAGGAGATGAAAGTGGGTATTTCGTGCCAAAAAAGGGTGACCAATGTGCCTCTGCTCCAATCAAAGTACACGAAATAATTGATACACACACCTGCCTAGCCCCTATAAATACAAGTAGAAGATTTACGAGCAGGAAATATACAGAGGTACAACGAGATGAAGTATTAGCTCAGCACTAGATCGGCCTAGCCCTGTCTCACTCACTGCACTTTACCTAATGGGGTAATCATGTGTGGAGGTTTTGGATTTTGGGTTTTGATGGCATTACATCCCTATTAGGTAAAGTGCGGTGTGTCAGGCTGGACCCCTCCTGAAGCCGTACTAATAATATAGAACTTAACCGCTGTACCCCAGTATAACTAACTGGATTATCAGCAAAGACACACATATTTTGGTCGTAGGAAGGCAACCAACCTCAAGCACGGGCCACACCCGAATTACGACGTATTATGACAATTACGAGTGCAGCGCTTACTCCTAAGCCATTCTCTAGCCCAAATACAGTCAGGAATTAATTATATATTATAAAATTGCAAATCTAACATGAGCAGGGCTTAAGCTGAGCAGCTGGGCTGGACAAACTCTCGAGCACGCTGGTCCTGATTAGTAAGTTACTGATGCTTCCCATCAATCCAAACACACCTTAGCCAACTATAGTGTTGTCTTTGCGGAGGTTAGTAAATTATTAGCAAAGGCATATGTTTTGGATTAGTACTACACTTACACCATAGTGTGAGCTCAAAGTGTATTAGTGGGCAAATTATAATTTGGTTGCCTAGCAACGAAATTATGTGTGAATTGATTATGAGTGTTAACAGTTTGATAACAAAATAACTAAAACCACAAATGCATTCAGCAATGTAATTCAATTGTAAGAGACACCCAAAGCTCTTCACTAGTTACATCACCATGAATTCTATTAGTCCTGCTCATCGCTTATCAGGAGAAGCTTCATCATCTGTTACATCTAAGCCATCGCCTCTAAAGGCTGTATTTAACTCAAGGGATGAGTTATATTCCTCTATTCAAGCATGAGAATCACAACACTTACATGCGTTTCAAATCGAGGGATCTAAAAAGATTAAAAATGGTGTACGAACCAGAACTTACTAATACCAACCAAGATGTTGCTCTAGTTGATAACACAAACGAAACCAATAGATTTAATATGTCACTCCTTCACATGATTAGTAATTATGTAGTAGATAGTATGGTTTGATAAGGTTAATTAATTATGTTGAGGTATAACGAGCTCGGAAATGACATTCTCAATTAAAATTCGCTTGCTTTCTGGAGAAACATCCCATGAGTTCACATTAGTATTCCGGAGTTTCCAATAGCTCGAAATCAACCCCTTCGTAATGGTTATGGCCGGTGACCAGGCACAAAAGAATACAGCAGAAGTCATATTTCCAAATATATCCTCAATTCTCTGTATCTGACATTCAAAAAAAGTGTGTTCTTTCAAGTTGTAAGAGTATAGCTTGGTATCTTCGTTGACTGTAACAGTATGTAGGTGTTACGTTAGTAAAATATTAGCTCGAAGGTTGAGATGTGCAAGAATCTAGAGCCAGTGATATTCCATGTCAATTTGAGGATAAAAAGTGAAATAACATGATAACAGAAGAATGGACACTCCTAGCAACTTGCTTAAATTGGCTTCACAAAGAGTCTATTAATGCCGAAGTATAATTTATACAAATCCTTGCGGAACAGCATGCCAATAGAAGTTACCTGTATTCGAATTGATGATATTTTCATCAAAGTCGCCTAACTTTGGCATATTCGTGACGTTTTTATCCAAGACTATTACCTCAAGTAATTCTTTAGGAATCTTGTCTATATCCACTGACTATAGTAAGTTTCCAGCATATCCATGTGTTCTTGATTCATCGGCGGAATAGAGTAAGTTATCGTCTATTTGAATCACGTCAGGTAGAATATTGTTGCTTGCATCATGGTTTAAAATCTGCAGGGTAGAAATTTCATCGATATTGTTACTCTCAAGATCTGTTGCGGCAAATAGTCTATATCGTACCTCAAGGTGTATTTTATTTACTTATTTATTCTATTTAATGTCCTAGACACAAGGCCTACGGCTACTTTGGGTTCAGCACCGGCGGAGCCGGTAGAGATCATGGCCTCAGGCATGCCCTACTCGTTCACGCCCGTTAATTACATAAAATGAAGGAACCATATCAAAATATTGGAATCAAAGAAACAAAGGAAAAATAAAGAAAGAAACATAATAAGGATTAGCCCAGCTGTCGATAAACCTATAAGTATTTATACATTATACTAATTAATCTCTATCTTTTTAGTATTAGTTCTACAAGTCATATTATGCAAAACAACATGTGCCTATTACATAATCAACACTAGCCTACAATCACGTGATGTATGCACATAAGACTCTGTGATATCAAATAAGATCGTTGCTGATAAAAATGTATATCAATTAAAACCAACACCAGCATTTCTCACACCAAGTTTTAACCCGCCATTCACTATTCTGACATACAATTATGAATTATTCTCGCGTACAGCAGAGGATGAGTCGGACATTTGGTCACTGAAACAACCTGTAATCCGAGCAAATTCTGAAAATTTCTTAGCGCAATTATGCCCGAGGAGGTTTCTTCTAAAGCTATCAATTGTCATACCATTCCGGAGTTTACGCATTTGATTTGCGTGCCTTCGACAATGAATAAAGTGGGTGGAAGAAGTCTCCTGTCCACAGACGCATTCAAGGTTGGCACCTGCATGCTTTAAGCGACGATGATAGGTCGGAAAGTCACCATGCCCAGTTCTGGCAGGTAGGAGATTATGGAGTAGCCGCCGTGGTAGAGCTAGTTCAGGTGGCTTCCTACGGCGCATTTTTAGGTCCAGGTCTTGATATCGAGCCGAACAAACTTCGGACCACCATTTTTCTACCAATTGATGCCGATCCTGCTGCATAAGCCGGTGTAGGTAGGATAGAGTGAACGAGCCTGGCTGAGTGTGTCTTTCCGGCAAATTTCTTAACGCAGCACGGGCTTCCGCGTCCGCTTCTTCATTTCTGCAAATTCTAGTTACTCTATGTAACCCGAGCTTTCTTCTGACATTGCGAGTCACAATGGCCCACGTCTTCTCTGCGACCCGAGGAATGATATTTTGTGGGATTGCTATTGCCACTTTCTTTAAAACACTCTTCTTTTTACCAGAGCCACTTCCATTAATTTTAGAGGGTCTTGAGTGTAAAGGGATTTTTGGTGGAACAGGTGAAGAATCAGCCGCTGCATAATTGGCTATAGCCAAACGGAGATATACCTTTAAAGCTACAAATTCTTCTTTTTCTATTTCTTCTTTGGAACTTGTTAGTGTACTATCCACGTTGCTGATGACTGTAATACATATTATAAGTCGAGCATGGCAGGCACGTTCACGATTCTGTCAGATTGCTATTATCTTGGCTTGTTCCTGTGGAAGGAACGCGTTTGCATAATCAAAGTTATGACCACTTGTCGGTGAAGTTTTCTCTCGCATCAGACGCTTTGAAGGGATTGCAGGCTTGATAATTTTTCTGCTAACAGGATTGTTAATTTGTAGTTGAGGTTTTGACAACGGTTGAAGAAGATGAGGCGATAGGGGGAGGGAGATAGTAAATCGGGCGTGGTTGATTGCTCGTTTTCGTCGAAGTAGCCTGGGATTCCTGGGTTATTTCCATTGAACCAGTCATATAAATATCTTATATTTTCAAGTCTCACTGAGTTTTGATTCGACTTGTCATTGCTCAAGGTGTATGATTGTGATGTGATAAGAGGTAAGATGTGGTGGGCCACAATAAAGGTAATGCGTGATTATGGTTGCACAAAATACGCTCGTGGACCATAGTATTGACTGAATTAATTTAGGTGACATTTTGGTGATCTAAACGCAGATAGGGAACTAAGTATCAGTATAATCATACGGATATCCCTCGGATGTACATCAGAGCGGAATGCATAGAAAAAAAAAAGTCTCCACGAGATACATTTTTAGACCGTTTCACGCTTGTTGTTTTCTATTTTATAGCTCCACTTTTTACGGTCCTACTATAGTTTTATGATACAATCATAACGTAAATCACCCCTTGGCCGGCCATTTTTTCCCTCAGTGCAATTCTTAACTTCAATATGCGTTTTCTCCCGCTAAAAGAAAAATAATGACTAGCCTCGAGTCCCGACTTATTCTAGCAATCAATGAAATGCAAGCGCACCCATAACTAAGCATTCTATATATTGCAAAGCAGCTCGAGCTTCCGCGAACGACCTTGCAAGGCAGAATAGCTGGACGAATACCTCAAACCGACCGTCACCACAGCCAAATAATTTTAAGCAAAAGCGAAGAATATGCAATTGCTTGATAAATACTATAGATAGATTCAAGAGTTTTATCGTCCCAGAGGGCTGATGTGGAAGATATGGCGAATCTCCTGCTGGCTAAATGCGGCGCACGACGCTTTGGGAGGAACTAGGCTGACCGCTTCATCAAGCAATGATCAGAGCTCTGTACGCATTTTTCTCGCGCCTACAACTCTAAAGGAGCTGTCCAGGAATATCCTGACGTGTTAAATGCGCAGTTCCGCTTATTTGCTAGTATGAGAACCAAGTATGTTATTCAAGACTGCGACCTTTACAACTTTGATGAGACCGGCCTTATTATGGGAATGATCGAGCCTTGAATGGTAGTAACACGTTCTGATCGGATTGGCAAGTCAATTCTAACCTCTGTCGGCCTATTCGCAAAAGCTACAATAGCTATTAGCCACCAGCTCACTCACCTAAACGCGGAGGTCAAAGCTCTTCGAGAGGCTATCGAGATTCTCTCAAAGCGCCGAAAGACAAAACGGACCCGACCACAAGATTCAGGACCTCTTTCTGGTGAAGATGCCAGGGAGTTAGTTTTTGGCAGAAAAGGGTGATGTTGAGCAAGAAAGACGCGATGAACGTGCAGGAGGCATCTGCCGTAATACCAGTCACAATGCAAGAACCTGCCCAGAGGTTGAAGATATATCTGTATCTCTGCACTGCATCTTAGTTCAATGAATTTAGCTTACTTTTCGTGGAGTTGTAGGGATTAGAAGTTGTATAGTTTGAAATTGTGGTCGGCCAGGTAGTGATCTACGTCAATTTTTTATCAATAATTCATTTCTGATTTATGAGATCATCTCCTGACAAATAATATCGCCATCGAAAACTACTGATTATACGCAACTTGCCTTATCAACTACTCTCCTAATAAATATTCCAATCCTCCTATATCTATTAAAAACCATTGCTTGATAATGGAGTCTACCACACGCTTCTGTTCTAAGTGCTGCTCTTTCCGAGCCTGCGAAGATTTTCATGTAAATAAACAGGGTGAGACATACAAAGCTTGCCAGCGGCATTCAAAGAAACAAGAATTGATAGCATTCTACGATTGGGACGACTTTATAAATGAGATTACTATCAAGAGCCAACCGTTAAGAGTTCTGTTTGTTTTTTACGGTAGAAAATACAGCTAATCATTTATATCCATAGGCTCAAACTAATATAATTGATATTCAGTATACATAAAATATCCGTCACAAAAGTCGGATGGATAGATTTGAATACAACATCTGGCTTCGAATTATTCCATCACTGGAAGATAGATCCCTATTGTTAAAACTTCACCATAAAAATCATACGCCTTAAGATGACATTCATGTGGGATCAGAAATTCAGGCATTCATAAATGAAAGAGTAATAACACAGACACTTTCCGAGATCTGGCAAAATCTTCAGCCATCAGGGCTCCCGAAAGCTCAGCATATTGTACATCATCAGGTGTACTATCAGTGAAAACAAGCTAATAAAGGTTTTTGGGGACGTTATGATGACCAGTCAATATTGGGCAACACATCTCTTTGAAGAACTCACTAGCAAATACCGTCATGAAGTTAATTTAGTTGCTAATGTGCATGCCTTAGCAATTTACATTCGTTCATCTATTGATGCCTTAACAAGAACTACCAAGGAGGTGCCGATTAATGCAACTTTCGGGACTAATAACATAGGTATGAAGCTAAATGCTTCACTTACCAAGCTTGATGGAACCGGATTTCTGATGGCCTACCTTTTTGTTGAAATGGTTCCCTCAAACGAAAATTCATCAAATGGAACTACAACACAAGTCCTGGATCGCCTTTTGAGACTATTACAACAAGCGGGACTCGCTCCTTTCTTTATCGATTGTGATAAGGATAGGCTGGAGATAAATCACGTTGTGACGTTTTTTGTTCTATGCATTGCGGGACGTTCGAGGGTGTCTTATAAATCCAAGCTTAGTCAGCTCAGAATGACCTACCCCATGAATCTCAGTATAATTGGCGTAACATAGTTCACTAGCTATTACAGAAAACAACCATCCTGTCGTACGACTAGATGTACTACGTTTTTTTTTTTTCTGTGAACTGTTCCGTGGATGCTCTGCGGGTGGTGCTTTTCCAGCACGGTCGCAACTATGGATAGCTCTTATACGCTCACTTTTCCTCATCTTTTTTGATCTTTCAGTTCTGAATGCATAGCGATGTTCTGCTGCCCAGACTTGTATTGAAGTGCATAGCTCATCTCTTGAGCTAAATACGGCTTCTGGAGGAAGCGGCATGAATGTAGAAGAGGAAGGAGACATCACTAACGAAGAGCCAGGAAGTTCTGAAAGTAATGGTGCCTGAAATGGAGATGTTGTTTAGCTGTTCATTGTAATATGTTCTATTCGGCGGAAATGATGGTAACTAAAAACTATTGCATAAAAAATTGCAAGTGCTAATTTTTTGAAAGTTAACTTTAGTTTTTAAAAGTTGATAGTACGTATATACCATGCCCATAAATAATAAATACATAAACTTCATGATATCGTTACCTAAGCAACAGGCAAATGCAAACAAATAATACGCCTATTATGAGCTATTCAAGTTGAAAAAGTGAAAATTATAATTGGGCAATAGGGGAGGTACGTGGAGTGGGTCTTTCTGGGCTGACTAAGCTCGGATTTATGAGCTATGGTACCCCGGGGAGATCCGTATAATTATTTGTTCGGTTGGTCTTTAGCCGCCCCCCACCTCACCCCCTTATCGGACCGGACCTACAATAAAGTGAGGGACAGCAATACGCAAACGCCACTACTTGTCTGATTTGCTCAAGTATTAGCTCCTAAAACTCAGATTGGCTGGAACTTGAGCCAATCAGACAGCATTAGCATTTATGTATTGCTGTTTTGACAAGAGGGCAAGCAGTAAGGGTAGTTAAGCCCATAAAACGCAAAAGTAGTGTACTACCTTTTTTTTTTTTTTTTTAATCCCTGTAACACGTGAATTTCAATTTTTTATCTAGACTTGAATTCGAGGCCCAACATCATTAATTTCTAATATGGCAAAGTTGGAATTTAAAATTCTAATATAATTACTGTCTCTTGAGATAATGATATAGTGAAAATTTTGTCATTAAAATATACGCAGGAAAGCGAAATTTATGGAAAAAAAAAAGAAAAACAAATAGTAGTGATTTTTCTGCTGGCCGAAACAGAATAGAAAAGCAAGTGTCTCTTGTAAAGCAGCATTTTAGTTTTCTAAAAAAAAAAAAAAAAAAATTAGGTAATGAAGTGTAAAGATGAATGCGACTGCTGTAACAAGTAAAAATAATTTAATTTTGAATAAAAAAAAATTGATAAAGATATATGGTCATGAGAATCTGAACGTGTGGTGAAGTTGACGATTTAGATGGGGAATTTTAATTATAAAAGCGTGCGAGAAATTCACGTGTTACAGGGATTGAAAAAAAAAAAAAAAAAAAAAAACAAATAGTAGTTATTTTTCTTCTTGCCGAAACAGAATAGAAAAGCAAGTGTCTCTTGGAAAGCAGCATTTTAGTTTTCTAAAAAAAAAAAAAAAAAAAAAAAAAACGGAATTTTATGCAAAAGTAGTATACTACTTTGGCGTTTTTATGGGTTTGACTACCCCTAGTGACCGGTTGAGTTGCAAATTGTGTGCCAGCTTTGTAATATCATCTCTTTTTCTAATCCCAACTATGCCTTCTGAAAACATTTAAATCGTGAGGGTTGAGATGTATTATTGTTAATTAGCTCCCGAAATCTCGATAAATCATAAAATAAAATGTGAAATCTCATGGTTGTGATTCAGCTTTGTTGCTAGCATCATATTCAATGTAAAGAGAGCTACGTAGATTTTGACTAAATATGTAGCTTCTTATTCAAAGCTAAGGTCTTCTTCATTTCTTGTTTACTTACTGAATGGATAACAAAATAGATACAGTATTATTATACGTTTTTTTCTAATACGAAATAGGTTAATATTGACTGTGATGTAGGGTTTAGAAAAGAAGTATTTTGGTTAGGAGATGAAAAATTTGGCGTATTGCTGTCCCTCACCCTATTATGGGTACGACAAGGGGGTGATGAGGTGGGGCTAAAGACCAACCGAACAAATACCTTAAATGTGGGGATAGTGTTGAAATGGACTATGGGCGGGCGATATTCTATGCAAGCGATGATGTGTGTACCTTCGTCTTTTTGTTGAAAACACGCTTTTCTCTTCAGACTTATAATGCACCTCCTATCAAAAACAATATACTGATATTTTAACTATTTTTTTATTCGGCCATCTTGGATCACAATGTGGGCCACAAAAGCACAACGTTGATTGGACGAGGCATATTTGATTTGATGGGAAGCATCAGTAACTTACTAATCAGGACCAGCGTGCTCGAGAGTTTGTCCAGCCCAGCTGCTCAGCTTAAGCCCTGCTCATGTTAGATTTGCAATTTTATAATATATAATTAATTCCTGACTGTATTTGGGCTAGAGAATGGCTTAGGAGTAAGCGCTGCACTCGTAATTGTCATAATACGTCGTAATTCGGGTGTGGCCCGTGCTTGAGGTTGGTTGCCTTCCTACGACCAAAATATGTGTGTCTTTGCTGATAATCCAGTTAGTTATACTGGGGTACAGCGGTTAAGTTCTATATTATTAGTACGGCTTCAGGAGGGGTCCAGCCTGACACACCGCACTTTACCTAATAGGGATGTAATGCCATCAAAACCCAAAATCCAAAACCCAAAACCCAAAACCCAAAACCTCCACACATGATTACCCCATTAGGTAAAGTGCAGTGAGTGAGACAGGGCTAGGCCGATCTAGTGCTGAGCTAATACTTCATCTCGTTGTACCTCTGTATATTTCCTGCTCGTAAATCTTCTACTTGTATTTATAGGGGCTAGGCAGGTGTGTGTATCAATTATTTCGTGTACTTTGATTGGAGCAGAGGCACATTGGTCACCCTTTTTTGGCACGAAATACCCACTTTCATCTCCTCGGAGCGGTCGATCAAGGGTAAGCAACCAATTGGATAGTAATAAAATAGTGGAGTAAACTGAAAAAAAAGATAAACCGCCGAGAGATCGACATCAGAATCACTGATAATTGGGTCGGTTAAGGGATTCACTCCACTATTTCTGATATTGACTACTTTCGTGACCGTAGTGTGTCTGTTTAATTCGAACTAAATATCTCCCGTCTCAAGTGGGGTTAGGGCCCAGGCAGGCAACCAGACTCTACTTGGGAGAAAAGCCTGGATGGCATATCATACTTTTTTCCGACCTGACTTTTCTTTCAAAAAATTGTGTAATAACTGCTGTTTGAAATTCCTACCTGAGAGTATAAGCAAAAAAGCTGGTGGTAAGTTACCACAGCGACAATTACTTCATTCACGACTCTTATTGTTAGAAAGTCGATTCTTGAGGACCATTAAGCGAGTTATTATGAAGTATAACCTATCTAAGCATAGCGCAGGTCACTATTCTAGCTGGCCTGGTCGGCAGAGGATGATCTGGAATTAGACTAGTGCGAAAGATTTGAATGCGTTTGGTATGTGCATTTAGAAACACGGTACGTTCATTTAGCTGGTTCGATCATATTCATAAATTAGCCCCATATATTGCTATTTTGGTCATGTGTCGCTTATTTGAATAGGAAATTTAGTTCTTTTTTCCAGATCAGCGTAGGTCCAATAAAGTTATGTACACGGGTTGTAGCTGTAAAAATATACTAACCGGATATGGCTAGACTTCACTGAAACTAGCTAGGGTCTTGCTCCATCCAGACAGGCTGACCTTATCGCCGGGTCTCGGATTCTGAAGGTTAAGGAAGAGATAGGAAGAACAAGAAAGTCACTGTTTACCCTTTATTATCAAGCGTCTTCGAATATTTACACATGTGAGGGAATATAAGAATGCTCAATTATAGTGTTGTCTCGTGAACACAGTACCGTTCAGCAAAGGTTTGTGCAGAGGTATCAAAATCATGGGCAAAATGCAATTAAATAGGGAGTTAGCGCCAGTTTACATCAATGAAACTCCTACAAAACTCATTTCTATCAAGATGTAACTTTCTTTTTGATCATCGACTCAACTTTGCTTCATAATTAGTCAAATATACTTATCCTTTTACTTACCTGGAATTAGAGCAAAAGTCTCCTATATCAAAAGATGGGTCCTTATCAGGAGTCTCTATATACACCTTTTTGATATTAACCAACATGAGATCAGCGGGTCTGAGTCGTTAAACCAGCGAATATTGGATTGACTTGAAAGAAACTTTCTCTGAAATTTAGCTTGACTTGGATGCAGGTTAAATCTAGCAAATAAATCGTATCGATCTCACGATTCTCTGTATGAGATCGTTGAGACGGCTGCATGTTAGTCAATAAAATCCGAGCAACTTGATGACAGCGATAACTGCTAAATGAGGTTATACTCAATATGAAGTTTTATAGTCTCTGTTTCATATTTTGTATTCATGATTATTCACTCAAGCAGTTAATCATATACATTCATTAGAATACATTATCTTTTATTACATTTTGGTTGTCGGAATACACGAATGTACTTGGTCTTCGAAGAAAACCTTCATGCAAAATCTCGAACTTTTTATGCAGATCATAGCCAAATAAGACTTAGATAAAAAAACGAGACTAACCCTGCGCAAATCTCGGCTACAGCTTACATGTGGGACAGGACTTTAAGTGCATGCTTTCGGCGAATACCGTCAGTTGGAATTTTTCTCAAATCCTATTTTGGAAATCGCATTCCCTATCAACTGAGTCTCGTAAGATATGGGTGCATCTAGGGACAATTGCCACTGCTGAAAATCTTTATGTCCTATCAGAAAATGCACGATAAATTAGAATGGGCGGGCATTTAAGCCTCACGAGCTGCCAAAGCGCCGATAGCATTACCCCTGAGTCACTATTTAATCATTCAAGCAAAGGTATATGTCCCGTACATCTATGCAAATAGCCCAGGAAGGACACATCTTGTATTCTACACTTTGATAACCAGACGAATGTCTATTTTTGGGGGACAGACTCCGAATGGTATTAGGTCTAACTGAAAACTGTGCAGTGTTGACTGGCTTATAATCAGTCGGATTTCAAATCTAAGTTGGAGGCTTCAGTTTCTCAGCCTCATTCTCAGTTGCTGTCATTAGCTGGTGTTGAATGTTCGATTACAGAGCACCAAGAAGCTCGATGACTCCACGCTGCGGACCGGCAGCGAAAACTTCACGTCTAAGGGCGTCAAAATAATGCAAGAGAGACCGAGTTTTGCTAACGAGAGTAAGTAAGCAAGCAGGCAAGCAAGCAGGGCTGTGGCTTTGGCAGAGTAATATGAAGCTGGTAACGCTGCCGGATCCAGCCAAACCAAATATTGCAGTTGCCAAAAGAAAAATTGTGTCCTTCTTAACAGCCCTACGAAGTTAGACACGTCGGGTGACGACCGTTTGGTCAATGTTTCCTCTTTTCGGCGCGCTGAGATACCCATGCCAGGCTATAAATGTCAGTCAGCCTTCTCTTCTATTTTCGTCTTGTCACGTTTGCAGCTCCTTCTCACTCCGTTCTCTTCATTACTTTTATTCCCACACCCCACCCCCCACCCCCTACCCCTGTGCATCCATGACCCTTTTTTGAGCTGTGAATCTCGTAGTTTCAATAGTCTTGGCATCTATCTGGTCAACCCTAAGGGCACATTTGATACCACCTTTGATACCAAGTAGCGAAATTAGTCACTTCGGTACAGGCATTACTTCCAGCCCATGCTTTTCATATCTATGAAAAAGAACATGGGCTTACGTTAACGCCTACGCTGGAATAGCTTTTGTCTCTATTGTTTTTGTAGAAATGAAAATTAGTCAGACTAGTGTATAAACGCCAGTCGATGATTTTTATCCAGCTATCTCGCCCTGGAGAAGGGTGTGTTGGCTGATGCTGCCGTGCATACTACATGCATGCAACGATCTCCGCGCAGCATTCGAAACTCTGTGCCTGGCGTAGGAAAGGAACTGGTCTTTCAAGTTGCGCGTCAGACTAAACCCCTTCCTCTCCTGGTTACAGCGCTCCCGAATTAGTACCCAGCTGATCGAACTGGATGCTAGGATCCCAGTCATTCAGATCTTTCGTCTCCGACTCAATCATGTCGCGGGTTGTACAAAGTGACGAGAATCGCTCCCAGAACCCTCAATGGCCATCTTTAGAGGGCAACTTGAAAAATATCCCAGCCAATTTGGAAAAGGCGTAAGTCATGGCCTCTGTTACCTCCATATTTACAGAATTCTAAGGATATACCTGTACACATATACCTATATACAATCATATATCTGAATTAGTATTTGCTAAGCTAACGAACGGTGTATGACACTTTGAAGATCACAACATAAACTAAGCTTTAATACTCTGAAAAATAATCTTGTCAAATTTACTCCGGCCTCGAGAAATTCAGCTTTATCTAGTCCGATATCCCCAAGATCTTTTGCTTCTCTTAATTATAAAGATACTTGCTCCTCGAAGGAACATCTTGTCTGTAACTCGAAACCGGAGAATAAATTACTGGTACCTGAGAATTCATTTGTGACAAGAGTTGGGCAAGATAATCTCAGGTAAAGGTGCCTAACAGAGAATTTATTATGCCGCCTTCTCATGTATAAAGCAGGGACTCTAAACCTTATGAATCTGAAATCAAATCATTTACGCGTAGTATCTCTGAACCTATATTATCAATAAGCAGCAAAAACCTTGTGTTGGACAACTCGGGGGCTGAAGCCTCAAACTCACTTGACAATTCTACCAAAATGGCAAGGACAGCCCCTCGTTCGTTTTCCAACGAACAACCTCCTCCTTACTTTACCGAAAAAAACCATTCAAAGACGCCTCAAGATGTCGGTATTAGCTCAGAAATAACGAATCTTATTTCAAATGTTGGCTCAGCAGAAGTCGTTATTGCTTACCTTTTAAGAGAGAAAAAAACCCAGGCAGCTCAAAACAGTCAATTATGGCGATTGGTGGATAAACAAAGAGCTATGATACTCGGTCTCAATAAGGATCTTGAGCGCGCCTTGAGAGATAAAGAACGCTACCGAACAAAACTCAGGGAATTCGTTGCCAAGTCTTCCTCCCCAGAATCTGGTAATTCTAATGAGAGGCTTAATCCACATCATGAGATTGAAGCAGAGATTTCTGAAAAATCTCTCCAAAGTACCTTGGAGGATTTAAATTCGATAGTCATGAAAATTGACGATGATAGTAATCCTGGGTCACCCAGTAGTCTTGTCTTGGCTCCATATCCAATTACACCAAAATCCGAGAGTTTTAGTTATCAAAGCCATGCTGATATAAGTCGAACTACTCAAGATGAAGTTCAATACCGATTAGAAGAAGAAATCCAACCGGCTAGTAAGCCTTTACAGGTAGATCCACATTAATCTTTAATGGGAGCACTGATTGAAGGCTGACATAAAAATCAGGAAAATAAAAGGAGAGCTGCTTCTGAGCAGCGGAAAGCTCCTCCTCCGTCTTTAGAATTAGGGAGTGAAAGTAACTTAATGTTTTACTTTCACTCGGCACCAGATATCTCAATGTCTAACGAGTATGAACACAATGAGACATTACAAAATAATGACATAGATGAGAATAATCGTGGAAGACTGGAGACAAGAAGACAAGAACGAATTCGTGAAAGTACAGCTTTGGACTCTGAAGAAACAAGAAATTTATGGACAGTAAAAAATACCGATAAAGAATTACAATTGGAGCACGAATCTTATTCTCCCAAAAGTTCCAGGCGATCGATTAACTCTCCTGACTCGAATACCAATGGATTGTCAGTTCCAAGAGAGAGCCCAAAATTTCTTCCCACCCCTGTAAGAACTTCTTCTTTATTTTCCGCATTTCATGAGAGTATAGGCCTTCCCTCTAGTCCTAGATATAGGGCTGCTTCCACTCAAAGCATGCGTGAACCAAAACACTCTATCAACTCTCCGCCGGCATCCCCTATCAATGACAACTCAGAAGAATCAAATTTCTCCTCATTCACACCCACTATATTGGCGCAACCAAGTCGGCCCCTAGCATGGACACCAGTGTCTACCAAATCTATGGAAGATATTAATCAAAAAAATAGTCCAACATCTCCTACTAAAATATCTTCTTTACAGGAAAGTCATCATAAAGGCAGTATATATGATGAGAAACTTGAAAATAAAAGTCATCACAAAGGCAGTATATATGATGAGAAACTTGAAAATAAAAGTCATCATGAGACAACCAATGAAAATATCTTTCAAGGATTTCTCACAGACGAATATGCAGACTTATTACTCCCTCCTAGTGCCCTTGATAAAGTCCATGTAAAATTTGCATCATCACGAATGAGGCCTTCTAGCTCAAGTATCATGCATCCTAAGAATATAGAGGAAGACTCTCTTTTCACTTTGGCACTTTTCGCCAAGTCAGATCAGAAAGAACTCTGGAGAGTCGAAAAAGACTATTTATCATTAACTCTACTTGATCAAGCATTAAAGGAATGCTCTAATTATAATGTGAAGTTTCCGGAAAGATCATTATTCAATGGGCACGCTCCTGCCAAAGTTGACGCAAGACGTGATGCTTTGAACAATTATCTAGAATCAATCTTAAAAATACAGAATGATAAGGATGCACAATTAGAGATTTGTAAATATCTCAGTCTTAACGCTCTTGGACCACTTGCAGAAAATTTTATGCCCGCAGTTATTCCAGAAAAAGCACACACATTATCATTGGCCAAGGGACCAACAGGAAAGCCTCTAAAGAACGGATATCTAACTAAGAGAGGAAAAAATTTTGGTGGTTGGAAGGCGAGATTTTTTGTTCTTGACGGTCCTGTATTTCATTACTTTGAATCTCCTGGTGGGCCATGTCTTGGGTCTATTAGATTACAAAGCGCTCAGATTGGAAAACAATCGCAGCCAAATGAGAGGCATCCTTCACATGTTGAAAGTGATGATTCTGACAGTAAATATCATCATGCATTCTTGATTCTGGAACCGAGAAGAAAAGAATCCTCAAGTGTAATCCGCCATGTTCTTTGTGCAGAGAGCGATTTAGAGCGTGATCAATGGGTTGACGCCCTCTGTCAATATATAAATGTTGAAGGCCAAAAAGAAAAAAAACCTTCCCTCGATCAGCATACGCATGGAAGTACGAATAGCAACAACCACAAGTCCAAAAATCAGTCACAGACATCCCAATCATCTAAGGGCCCAAATGAGATTGTATTTCGAGGAATGAGTTACGAAGATACTAAACCAAAAACTAAGACTACGCTCGGACGAGAAAATGAAAGCCCAGATGCTACTTCACTGATTGAGATGTGTAATGATCGAGAATTATTGCAAAACTCGTCTCAGTCACAATCTCTTAACGGTACCTCTAAACAATCTTCTCTTAGTCAAGGGCAGAATGGGTTGATTGGTAAGCAAAGTAATTTGATATCTTCACAGAACGAGAAGATCTCAAGTGAAAAGATTAAGCATCGGAAGAGATCATTTTTTGGTTTTGGAACAAAGATTAAAGTTCAAATAGAGTCTCCGTACGTTGGGGGTGCGAGTACATCATATAATCAAACCTCGAATGAACAAAAAAATTTATCTAAGAATACATTTGGTGCATCTTTGTTTGATGCTGTCAGATATAGCCGTCCTGCCGATGTTAGTATAGAGGTACCAGCTGTGGTTTATAGATGCGTTGAGTACTTGAACGCCAAAAACGCTTTTCATGAAGAAGGTATATTCAGACTTAGTGGTTCTAATCTCGTTATAAAGAGACTCAGAGAACGGTTCAACACTGAAGGGGACATTAATTTACTTATGGATGAACAATATCACGATATTCATGCTGTGGCATCTTTACTAAAATTATACCTTCGTGAACTACCAAGTACAATTTTAACAAGAAAGCTTCATGTTGAATTTCTTGCTGTTGTCGACTTACCTGATTTCAACGAGAAAATAAGTGCTCTCAATAATCTTGTCGGTCAGTTGCCGATTGAAAATCAAGCTCTTTTGAAATATCTAGCCTCATTTCTCATAAAGATAATTGATAATTCAGACGTGAATAAAATGACAGTTCGAAATATCGGCATTGTTTTTTCTCCAACGCTTAATATTCCGGCGGCCATATTCTCATTGTTCTTACAACAATATTCAAAAATATTTGGAGTGGAGCCTGACTATCGTTCAATTTCTGCCTCTGATTCGTCATCATTAAACTCATCAAATGAGTTAAATAATACTCAGGCACCTTCAATTGAAAAAGTTAGGAAAGCAAACAAAGTAGCATCTAAGCTAACTGGTCAGAGTTTCATGTCGATTGGTGCTAATAAATCACACTGGCAAAATACACCTGAAAATTCTACGAGAAAAATAAAGAGAAGGGACAGCAGTATGTTCGGTATGAATGTACCTGGCTTGGGCCAAACCAGAGGTAGTTTTGGCAAGTAAAACAATATCGAGTTATCAACCTTCTTTTTGAGTTTTTTAAATATGCATGAGGAATCAAAGAATATGCCTCAATCTAGAAAATAGAAAACTCTCATACTGATATATTTGACAGCTCAAGAATAGATTTGTAATAGTATTAATTGGAATAGTCAACATCGAGACTCTTACACAGTGGGGTCTTGAACAGATATAAATTGCGTGTACACTAATTCATAATTTCCGAAGATCTTCATTAGTCAATGCAAATGAAATGGGAATTTATATATCAATCAACACTGTGGTTTTCTCATGAGACTTTATCGTCTTTCAGGACACGCGGCGTTATGGTGGATTTGGGATTTGGGATAAGGATTGGGACTGATATTTTTTTATCTATAATACAAGTTAACGAATGAAGACACATACCTTTGAGTGGTTTTTAAGATTCTCTTAATTTCTGTAATCGAAAAGATTTCGTTTTTAGAGAATGTTTAATGCATGGTTTTTTCTCCCATTGTGTTTGTACGTCTTTAGCCCTCACAGTATTACCAGACCCATATAAAGGCGAGTTATGAGTTCGTAAATGCATGGCAAAAAATACCTTTCAATTTCAAATATGTTTATATTCGAGTAGGTTTACAGTATGATCTAGGGTTAATGAAAACATTAGGTCGGCTCCTCTCTATGAACTTTGGGCTATACTAAACATATAGTATTCTATAAGTAGAGTGTTAGTAATGAAAAAAAGCCTCGCTTTCAGGGACAGTTTACCCACTAATCTTTGTGCTAGTTAGAGCTCTCAATATCCACCACTATTTTTTCCCTTTGCATCAGCAAACCTCATCTCCAAGCCACAATTTCTCTGTACACAACCACCACATTAAGATCTTCACAATCATCAACTCGAACGTTGTAGTTATGCTTGACCTGATATAGTAATTCTCATGACTTGAAGAATTATAGTTCTAAATCGAAATAAATATTATAGATTTAAAATTAAAATCAGTTTAGAGAATTTAAAAGGTCGCCTGAATTATTCTAAAATTATTTTTTTTGATATACAAGGATTTAAATTAATTACGTACGTACGTAATTTACTAGTCTGCGATAATTAGTCGGTTGTTATTTAAGACTATGAGTCACAATGTTCGAACTAGTAATTTTGAAAGCACGGCGAAAGATATTTCTCTCTGTCTCTCTCTCTCTCTCTCTTGCTCTCTCTCTTGCTCTCTCCACCTTACGACAGGATTGATTAAGATTTCCATGGACTCCCCCACTGAGACTTACTGATATGATATGCATGGTACAGTACTACTAGATTGCTAATACAAACGTTGACGGTATGCCAGTTTTTGGTAAGGGAGAGATATACAATAATAATTATGTCAAGATTATATCTCACAAGACATGGTTTAAACTAATATAACCGACCAACCCAAATCGCAAAGGTAACAAACAGGTTACGTCCGTTTGTAAATAATTTATATCCTATTATTTAGCTTAAATTTTGCCGTCTAAAACTAATGTAATTCTCTGTATGTCGTGGATCGTTTTATGGGTAATAGAGGGAAAATAAGTGAATAGTACAGAGACATCCCACTGCAAGCTTTTAATAAGTGTGTTTATGAAGAATAAGGTCGAACCTCGCGAAGAAAAAAAAAAAAAAACATCATAGTCTATTCAACATGATATAGACTTTTAAAAAAAAAAATTGAAGTTACAAGTCAAAACGATCCATCCTGCATCCAATGCCGCTAATTCATTGTTGATGATTTATCAAAACGCCACTGATCCTGACGATAATAAAAATAGAAAAGTAATCTGATTCGTAGGAGAATCAATGGTGTAGTAATGTCTGAAATCATGGGCACCGTAGAGCCAGCCAGATACATGTCTTTAAAAAATCTCAGAAAATGCTTTATTTAGAGCATTCTGATATGGGCTTCCCCTGTTCTTTTTTCCCCCTCTTTTCTGTTAGAATTAGAACCAAAATAAACCTGCAATAGATTTGGGGGGGGTGGTAAATTTCTATATCTATTTTTTTTTTTTAAAAAAAAACATTTATTTGTGTATATATATAGTAAATGTCAAGTGGCATGTATGGCTCATGTTTGAGATCATTTTGTCAAACATTTTTCTTAGTAATAATAATTATAAAATGTGAGGTATACCGGCCAGTTCCAAGGGTTTATTTTTTTTATTATATTTTAGGTCCTAGGTACAAGCCCTATATCCACATTGGGATCATGGCCTCAGGCATGCCATACTCGTTCACGCCCATTATTTATATAAAATGAAGAAATGTATGAAAATATGAGAGTGAAAGAAACAAAAGGGGAAATAAAAGAAGCAAATAACTTCGGGATTAACCCAGTATTTCTCACACCAAGATCTAATCCGTCATCTCTAGTGATTCTCTTGGCAAGGAGTCTCTCCAAACCTTTTCCCAAACACGATAGCAAAGAAATTGGCCTCCATCTTCTCACTGACGAAGGGTCACGCCTAGGTTCTGAAAGAAGAACAACCTCCGCTAGCTTAAAGCGAACTGGATCGTATCCAAGATGAAGACTCGCGCGAAAAAGTTGTGTCACATGAGGTTCTATGTTATTTCCAGTAAGCTGCAAGTAGTTCAACACCAATTCCATCTGCTCCTGGGCTATTATTCCCACTTCCAATAGTACAAGCCCGTACTTTATGCTCTTATATATCTTGCAACCATTGGATATGCTCCTCACCTGTGAATGTGCAGGGATTTGGGTCATCGGATGCTGAAAATCGTGCTACAAGGCTGTCGTCTCGCAAGATTTGGGTACGTTCTGCTTGGTCTGACACGTATCGTCCTTCATATCTAAGAGGTGGAGTTATAACAGTGTTGCCAGGAGTTGCTCATTGCATGAGTTTAAAAAAAAAAAAAAAAATCCTGAGGGGATTTCATATCTTTTACTGTTCTCTTCCAATGCTTTATTTTTACAGTGGCAACGGTGGTCCTAAAAATCCTTGCCTGTTTACTACGCTCATGTTCCTCCATGACCTGTCGATAATTCAACTGGCTAGATTTACACTCCGAGATCCACCATGGTGCGCCTCTTCCGCTTTTCTTGTAAGCGCGCTTACCAACTGCTTTCAGTACATTTTCAAGAGCCCAGTTTATACCCTTAGTGAAGTTTTAAGTCCCTTAAATTTTATTGAAGGGAATCCAAGAGGAGGTAGCCATTGTGAGACTGCCCGAGAAAAGTGTGGTAAGCTGGTCTTCTATACTCGAAGCATACTTCTAGAAGTTACTGAGGCCAGTAATGGTCTCTTTGGATTTGATACAATACCACATATCAGGAGGTGATCACTAGTCATACACTTCTCTGAGCTAAATCATGCCATTTTCTCTTCTATACTAGTCCGTGCTGTCACGGGCTATTCTAGAGCCCCACATTAAAGGGTAGCGGTGTGTTTCTATTGGGCAAGGTTACTAACCAATTATATTTGATAATGTTCTATCGCGTAGAAATTCTACGTGTTTCTGTATTGTTCTATCGAATTACAATATGGGTATAGCCTCGAATGATACCCTGGTAAGGTTCATGTGTATAAAGAAGTTTCCTTCCATCTTAGGTCTAACCAAATCTGAGTCTCATATTCTTATCTTGTCATTAGTTTTGTTCACGAGAAATTATCTACGACTTATTCTTGTTCATAGCTTTGAGAAATCTATCATATATATCAACCTTGTCCTGATCTAAATCTTGCTTGCCCTTGTTTTCGCTTAAGTTTATCGGAATTGTCGATAACACTATTGCCCTGCCAACGCTACAGCCCCTGACACATGCTAAGCCGAGTATGTTCCTGGCACGATGTGTGGGTTCTCCAACTACAAGACAAGTGAGGTTATACTCGTCCGCCTATTTCTCTATTTCTTCCCCTGGTTCGTACCAATGCCTAGCACTAGGTTGCCAGGCTCAGTAGATCGAGTTAAAATCACCAATCGCAACTGATCTAAGTGTGTGTCAGCACGGAAGGCTACTAATCTTTGAGTAGGTCAAGGGGTTAAGATATGGAAAGAATAAGGTCGAGGGCGGTTATCAAGGGAGCTCTAGTATTATATTGTTTATATCGATTCTCTAGACAATAATCAAGGAGACAAGGAAAGACAGAAGACAAGACGTAAAAAAACAAATAAAGGAGAGTGGGCAGAGCCTAAATATGTACACAATGATCACCGTAGAACCAAACCAAAATGGGAAGGAGACAAAGTGTTCCTGAAGTAAATACAGTAACTAGGGTAACAAGATAACATAATAATCGTCGTAAACTCAATATTGAATATCACGTGATATGTGCTTACTAAGTTGAAGAATTGAGAACCAAATCCTGACAGTGTGGATATCTAACTTAGCAGTGGCCGAACAGATGTCGGATCATGTGGTGCTTTATAAGCATTCAGAAACAAAGTTTCTTTTACTTCAATCCAGCAATAGTGTCACAGTTTTAGACATAAAGGCTTAAGCACATGAGAATCAAAAGGTATTTTAAAATTTCACGAGTGTCGCAGTGACTTCTAAATAAGCTCTATATACATGACACCCCCATCTTCTAGAAACTTCCCCCGTCTCCATTGGCAACTGTACTGCTCTTTACTGCTAACGCAACATATAGAGGATAAAATTTTCGAGATGGGTTTAGAGCTAGGAAAGAGTTAGATGGAATCCACTGGAACTTTCTCACCCACGATCATTAAGGGTCACCCCATTGCATATTTTGGAGGATCGGTTAGCCTAACTACCGAGTGGCCCACTCTGACCAATTAAACAACAATTCGGCTCACCAGCCGTCACCAATAATCACCAGTAGGGGTAGCTGGGTACTTCTGGACAGAGCTTATCCTGTTGGGATCTTTACCAATATATGTTCCTGTCCGTGGCTGTATATTTTCTTCTCCATAGAGAATATAAAGACCGCAGAACAAGTGCGTCTTCGTACGGTTAGACCACCATGGTACCTGTATAAGCAAGATATCTATTTCCAGATCACATGCACGAGAAAATACAATATCTTACGTAGTTCCCCCCCTTCCGATGTTAATAGACAAGAAGTTGAGTACGTCCTGGAGAGGATAACAACCCTATGGATTGCTCTTCATAAGCGCAATGCGCCACCCGTCGAATTTTCGATAGAGGATGTTGGGATGTTGTCAATTTCATTATCGACTTCTGAAATTCGACTACTTGCTAAGTCAGCATTTAAATTATCGACTGGGGCAACGGATTCTTCAGCAGCTTTGACTCGGAGGATAGCTCGGTATTCCTTTCTCCTGCTTGTCGATATGTTTATATTTGATCTTTTGTTGGCGCACCTGAGCGAGTTGGATGCGCAAGACATCTGCGATTGTCAGAGTGTTGCGGGCTTCCACAATTTCGACACTTGGAAGTGGCCATGCAGAGTTCTTCGGAGTGGTTGGTAGAGCCACAATTTCCACACGATGATACTCCAGAGCAGTTCTTTTCAGGATGATGGCAATTACATCGTTTGCAAAATTCCAATGGTTTCTGCTTTTTGGATTGTCGCACGATCCCAGATTCATCAGATAAACCAAATCACACGCGTGGTGATTTCGCGAAGAAAGTCATCCAGGTCCTATGTGGGGCTTCGGCTTTATTTCTCCCGTGTAATTTCACGTGAGCTGGTCGTATAGAACAAACTCGTTCAACCTCTTCTATAAGCATTGAGCTACTTACTCACTTCAACTTCTCCAGATTCTTTTCGAATTGAAGTTGGTACAGTTTGTATAATTACAGGATTCAAATTGGTAGCTTAATCCAATCTAGCTCCTGTCATTAAGAGGCCATTTGCTGCAGTGAGAATAGCTTCTCAAGCTTCATTGTTGCATGGGATTAAAGCAAATACTGAGTGAACGGGCTTGATCTTCCCAATCTATGATGGCGAGATTGAAAGTCTTTTTACGATCACCTCACGTAAGCCCGCACGAGATAGCTTACGTCATTCGTGTTCTTTTGGGATACGAACAAACAGTCTTTTGCCCATGGATTTTGTCTGAGATTCCTCCTTGGTTACCATGCATTGGCTCACTGATGCTAAGTGTTTCTAATTGCTCAGAGTTACCCGAGTCTTCTTCTGGCCATTACGAGCTATAGTAGCCCATGTCTCCTAGCTAATCTGGGGAGTTGTTGGTAATATGTGAGCTTCTTGTATTTTTCCTCCAGTTGAGGCTCCGTTCTTCGTGATTTGAGGAGTTGCGTTAGCGGGTTTCTTTACGACATTTTTTTTCCTTTTCCGATCCGTAACTACTGTATTTAGTCGGACGAGAGTGCGTTGGGACTATCGGGGAGGGTGGAAAAGGTATCGACCGCAGCAAAGTTAGCTACGGTCAATCTTAAATTTGCCTTCGAAGGCCTCAACTTCTTCTCTTTCAATATCGTCTTTAAAATTTACTAATGTGCTTTCTATATTTAAAAATAGCAGTTGTGCAAATCATTAAACGTGCATTCCAGGCACGTTCACGACACTGTCGGGTCGCAATAATATCAGCTGGTGCCCTTGGAAGGAACGCATTTTGGATTTCAAATTTATCTTTGCCATTCCGGGTAGTCCTCTCTATGACAGGACGCTTGGAGGGAGTAACAGGCTTAAGAATGTGTCTGCTGTCAATTGTCTTGTATCTTGATACTAGGTTTGATGGTGGTGAAAGTAACGTGATAGGGGGAGAGGAATTGGGAATTGGGGAAAGTTGATTGCTCGATTCCGTCAAAGGAGCTTCCAAATCTCACGATAGATCCGTTGAATAAATCATTGTTATATCCGGTTCCAAGGGTTGATCATGTATATAAAAATTTAAAATGAGCTAAACTATTCATCTAACCCCCTAATAGAACTTCTTCTAAAGAAGCAATTTCAGCCTAGATCTCTAGCCGCTCTAAGTTAGCGCTATGTCAAGTGATCTCAAGCAGAATAAGGAGTTGAGATATTTCCAACATGATGACGAGCAATCAAGTAACAAGTCGACGCAGCATCGCTATAAAATGATTGCAACTTGGTTGTCATTCTTACATGAAATATCTCCCCATCACGTCTGAGCGTAAATTATCTCGAACTTTACATTCTTCAATGGCTACTAAATACTACATGGAGACTATAGTATATGGTTATCAGAATCCTACGAGTGATCTGTTTCCTAACCTCCCTACATCCACGAATAGATTAAGATCAAATATAAGGTGATCTCGCAAAAGTCACATGACTACTATTCGTACGAAGCTGGGCCTAAGCAAGAGCCCAGCCACCAAACCACGGGCAAAGCCCATAACAACCTGCACCGAAAGCTAAATCAAGGAAATTTCCCCTGCTATATGTAGCCTTATTTGGGGGTATGAGGAGGGTGAAATAATTTTCGTCTGCCAATTCGACAAACTCATCGGCACCTAGTGTTGGGCTACGAGATCACGAAGGTTGCCAGCGGTTATGATGTAAATTAAGGTCTCTTTAGAGAAGACAACTACTTTTAAAAATGGAATTGGAGAATGTGTAGAAGTCTACAGCAAGTTTATGTGCTTGATTTAGAGTGATTTCATGAGAGTTTGCTCTACGGCCAAAGTTGGGAGTGACGGTTGGAAGAGAGTTGTTATTTTTCATAAGATTTCGAATATTTTTCATGAAAATATCATTTTTCTATCGCTCTGTTCTTTATCTGTTGCTAGAACTTTAAGTGAATTCTTATGCTGAGTCCGATGTTTTAAGGCTGAGAGGATTTCAAGTGTTGCACGATCTTGGGTAGTATTTTGTTTGATATTTCTCGTATTACTAGGCGGACTTGTTATAGTAGCAACCATAGGAGTGGAGTTAGAAGTCAGGGGTGATAAAGCGATATTGTTATTTTGACTTGAAGAGTTTTCGGCCAAGGGTTTGAGGCAGCCGACCTTGGTTTGACACTTAAGTCGTTCTTCTGTATAAATTCTCCGTATAGTAGAGATCTGTTCTTTAGTCTTTGGAGGACATGTAGCCTTTGGGCGAAGCTCACAAGAGGGGCTGTCAAACGGATCTGGGCCATGGCAGTGGATTCATCGGGGTAGACATTTATGATTAGCAGGGCTAGCACAGAGATTTTATGATTTGCCTCAATATGCTGTGAGGATCTGCATAGTTGGCATCGAAAAGTAGAGGAGCATATGCGACTATTGTGCCAGAGTCAGCAAAGGGTACATTGTGATGTGATATTGTGGTTCGACGAGGGAGGATCTGTGTCAAGGTCTGGCATCCAAAAAGGAATAGAGCTCGTGGGAGTTGGTTATGTCTTTCCGGTAGCCGAACAATCCATTTGGTTCAAGCGGTTTCCTGTGCTTCTTCATTATCTTTAGAGGGCATTACCAATACTGGGCTGGTGCCAGCTGCAGAGATTATCGCCTCAAAGACTAAATCAGCGGTAACGGGTACTTCTTGCAGCTGGAGATTTTCATTTATACATCCATAGCGTCGGGAGACGTTTGAGACACGGTAAGAAATCCAAGGATAAGCTTTTTCAATGCGAACTTCTACACATATTTTAGAAATCGAGATTTTAGTTTCAAGAACGTTCATGTTGCCTTTAGAGGGACAGAGTGCGAACCCGGTCTTATTTGGAAACACATTTGCAAACAAGTCCTTATCAGAAACAAGTTGAGACTTGATAAATGAAAGGGTGCATAGCTTGAGTAGTTTCGAAGGGGGCCACCTTCTGATAGCCTTAGGAAAAGTCTATCGTCTGGGCTGTTTTCCATCTTACGATTATTTGTTAAAAAAAATTTAGATTTGGAAAGAAAAATTGTAGTAGTGTTAGAGCTTCCGGTAGTACTAGAATAACTTTTTTTTGAGTTGGGGGTGTGCACAATGGTATTTACAACGGGAAGCTTCTTCTGATGGTCGTGTACATTAGTTATTTGAGCAGGAGTCCCTCAAATACATGCTTCAAAGTGCCTGGAGGCTACTTCCATGAGTTCTTAGCGAAGTATCTTGAGTGCACATGCTTGTCTAAACGGCATGTGTGAGTTTGAAGCGCAGTGTAGGTCTAGAATGTTGGCAATTGGTCTAAAAAGGATCTCTGCTTCAGATGTTCTCTGCTCAGCTGCTTTCTTTTTAGATAACAGGGCTTCTTTGAGTGGCCCTACTGCAGGAATCACCTAATCGTAGGAAAGTGGAAGTTCGGCAAAATGGCTTAGGTCGTCTAGATCAAGAAACCTAGGGTTTGTCGATTGTGATGAAGGTGGGCGGTCTATATGGTCGATTGGAGATTGGATATTGAAAGGGATCGTAGGTGTTAGGTAACGCAGGGTCATATAAAACGGAAGATGGGACATTAGTATTCATGTTTATGTGGCTTTCAAAGTAAGATGAATATCCATTAGAGCTTGAGTAATTACATCTCCTGAAAGGAACGAGTTAATTTGTGCAATCACATGACACAACTTTTTCACGCGTTAGCATAAGGTTTCATGGAGATTACTGGCAAAATAGTCACATGTCTTCAAAACGTTATGAGTTCATTGTGGCTCTACTATGAACTTATCTAAGTCCTTTTATATATATGTAGGTAAGGATTACCTCGTGTTTTCAATATATTTAGTAGCCTTCTGAGAGGAAAAATGGGTGTAGATGCAAAGACTGACTTCTTCACCAATTAAGTCAGATGTAATCCAATTCAAAAGTTGTATCACTTAACGCGAATTCTCGTGCACAATTCATCCTTAGTTTGTTGGTTAAACCACCACCACCATCACCACTAGAAAAAGGGTAAAATCTTAGTATTCTTTACTCACTCTCTGGCTTTTTTTTAATACTTTTCATGGATTGGCAGCATGGGTATATATAAATTGCGGATAACTTTTGACTTTTTTTACTTCATCTAACTTTATACCCTAATTTTTTTTTTTTTTTTTTCTCTCATTTAGGTCCTGGGCTAAAACCCTCTCCCCATAGGGCGTAGGACCGGTGGAGCCGGCGGGGATCATACAAGTTGTATGCCCAGCTCGTTCACACCGAGTGAACCAACTATATAAATCTAGCTAGTTAATTACAAAAAAGAAATAGGTAAGTACGTGAATAAAATAAGGAAATGAAAACAAAGGAAAATCCTCCCGCACCCCATACCCCAACTCCCTAAAAATAAAAATACTACATTTGTGTTAAGATGATAAACTGTCACTTCTCGCCCCGTATTTCATATTGTCGTGCTATTTAGCAGACCTTATCATTCATCACGATCCTCGCTCAGAGCTGAGGATGGGCCGCCCGTTAGACTTCCAAAACAGCCTGTTTCTCGTGCGAAATTTGTAAAGTTAATAAGACTCTTAGGTCCTAGTAACTTTTTGACCAAGAGGCCATGCGGTGTATGCCTAGTAAATTTCCGTGCTAGATATCTATGATTTTGGCATCTAATAAAATGAGTTGGGTTTGTTTCTTTCCCACAGGCACACTCTAAATTGGCATCCTCATGATGGAACCGACGGTGGTATTCCGCAAAATTCCCGTGACCAGTACGGGAAGCAATCAGGGCATGGAGAAGACGTCGTGGTAGATTTAGTTCTGGTGGCTTCCTAAGTCGCATTTGGAGCTCTAGATCTTTATATCTGAATGGACAAGCTTTATTCCACCAATTATCAAGCAATTCTTGTCGTTTTTGATTCATCAGCCGTCTAAGATATGCGGTTGTGATTACTGGAGGTACAGTATCAGGTTGGGGGAGTTGTGATAGTCCAGCTCGAGCTGAAGCATCTGCTGCTTCGTTACCCCTTATGTTTGAATGGCCGGGCACCCACTTGATTGTTACATCGAATTTGTTTGCTAGTTCTTGAAATCTTCATACAACTCCCAAACTAGAGGATGATACCCCTGTTTGTAGAGCTCGTACAGCTGCTTGATTGTCAAGAAGTATGTAAATCTTTTGTCCGTCTCTGGCTGCATTAGTTGCTCTCTCTAAAGCTTTAAATGCCCCCATTATTTCAGCGTCAAATACCTCCCCTCCGTGAAGTGGGCCGTGATCAGAGTGTAAGATGGTGTTACCATATAGAAGACAGTAGCCCCATGAAGAGCGCCCATGTCCTAATGAGGAGCCATCTGAAAATGCAGATATAGCTGTGGGACCGATAGAATTTGCCCACTGTTTAAAACGCTCCACCCCATTCTTTTTGCTATCTTGCTGTGTCACATATTTCGGAGCCTGAAGGGGCTCTGCACTTTCTGCTTGTGGTAGTTGTCTGAATGCCCGTTGAACACGAGAAATCTGTTTCTCTGGCTGTTTCGACCCTCGATTCTTCGTCTTGTATTTTCGTGTCCCTATATTTGGGCACGCACTGGCGCGGCTTCTAAGGGGATGTCGATTATCTAAGGAGTTGATTCTTGCTGCAAGTCGAAATCTATTTCCTTCCAACAAAATCCGAGCTGGTGGGATGCCTCCTTCTCTGTGTATTACTACCGTCGGCACTGTTTTCCACACTGGGAGGGCGGCTCTCAGCGCCAAATGTACAACTTTGTCAATTAATTCACATGAATGTGATGTTTGGGAAGTAACGGTTCCTCTAGCTGTAGGGTGTGTCATTCCCGGCCACCATACCTCAGACCCATATGTGGCCACTGACACTACACAGGAATCGACCGCCCTGACTAGTGGACCCGGAGCTGCACCTCGCTTTACTGGATTAAGGCGTCTCATATGCTGGGCAACTTTTAGTGCT
>QVIK01000048.1:73411-124168 GCA_003957845.1 Oidium heveae | reverse complement strand
CCTTAGTTATTTCGACTTGACCTTTTTCTGTACAAATTGAATTTGGAACTGTCGGTATAATGACAGATGTCCAGTTGGAGGCTGCTTCTAATTTAGCGCCAGAGGAAGATAGTCGTACGGTAGCTTTAAGTAGTTCTTCCCTTGTATTGTTATTACGTGAACTTATTGCAAAACCTGAACGAACAAGTTTAATAGTGCCTATTTGAGCTGGCGAAATGGAAAGTCTTTTTACCACAATTCCTCGGATTCCAGCTGGAGATAAATTGTGCCATTCATGCTCGATTGGAAGACGGAGAAAAAGTCTATTATCTTGTAGATTTCGAGATGAATTTTTGTTCTTTACAGGTGTTGTATTATTACCTTTAAATGTTGTCTGAACGGGATCTTCTGAAGCTTGTGAGGCTTGTGATGTTGACGTAATTACAGTACGAGATTTCTTGTGACCGTTACGGGCTACTGTTGACCAAGATTTATCTAATCCTGATGGGTTTTGGGGTATAAAATCTTTTATTGGGTTTGTCTCATTTTCAACTTGACCAATAGAGAGTTTCGAAGGGAAGGGTGTCACAAGTGGTTTGTTGGGAAGGTGGGCCTTGGGGTTTTCAGAGACTTTAACTGTGTTATTCTTCATCTTTTTTTCAGGTAATGGTGGAGCTGTGTCAGATGCTACACATTTGGAGATCGCATCTCGAAGGTATGCTTGGATGGATTTTGCCAAATTTTGCTCGTCACCGTCCTTGAAACTAGATACGGTACTATCAATATTGCTTATGAAGCTCGTGCATACCATAAGTCGGATTTGCCAAGCTCTTTCTTTGCGCTGACGTGCGATGAATATCTCTGCGAGCTCTCGGGGGAGATAAGAGTGGACCTGTTGTTCTTCATTGGTTAAAACAATTGAGTTTGAGTTTGCGACAGATGAAGCTGCTCGTTTTGATGGGAGAACTGGCTATAGAATTCGCCTGTTTGTCACTGAANAGAGAGTTTCGAAGGGAAGGGTGTCACAAGTGGTTTGTTGGGAAGGTGGGCCTTGGGGTTTTCAGAGACTTTAACTGTGTTATTCTTCATCTTTTTTTCAGGTAATGGTGGAGCTGTGTCAGATGCTACACATTTGGAGATCGCATCTCGAAGGTATGCTTGGATGGATTTTGCCAAATTTTGCTCGTCACCGTCCTTGAAACTAGATACGGTACTATCAATATTGCTTATGAAGCTCGTGCATACCATAAGTCGGATTTGCCAAGCTCTTTCTTTGCGCTGACGTGCGATGAATATCTCTGCGAGCTCTCGGGGGAGATAAGAGTGGACCTGTTGTTCTTCATTGGTTAAAACAATTGAGTTTGAGTTTGCGACAGATGAAGCTGCTCGTTTTGATGGGAGAACTGGCTATAGAATTCGCCTGTTTGTCACTGAAAAATCTAGTGTCTCTTGATTCTGCAGAGGTGGAGGTGGAGGTGATGTGGGTTTGGGGGGGGGGGGGGGAGAACTTGGTGCTGATGGGGAAGTGAAGGATGAGCTTGGGTTTCGTTTGTAAAATCCATATGTTTTTGGTGTATATTTTCTACATGTAATTGTAGATGTGTGTGTTTGTTTGTACTTGCTTTGTCTACTGAAGCTGAATTTAGTCGTAAAAGACCCCTGCAGCAGCTGATGTGCCGATACGACAGTGGAGTATATATTCTGCTCCACTTAAAGATAACGAAATTATTAGACAATATAAGAAGCGCGGTCCGCAGGTAATTAATTGCTATATAATCGGCACATTTGAACAGGGGGTACAGAATACCAATGTAGCATAAATATCGCCAAATACCAGCCTTTGCTTATGCATTGCATAACTACCCTTAGTTTAGCAATCCCGCTCTAAAGTTAATGACGTTGTGTTGTAATTAGTCCTTTGACAAGGATTAGAAACCCCTGAGACGGCAGTTGCAACTTCTCACAGCTATATAGATAACCTCTAGAAAAAGAAAAAAACTTTTTTAGAAATTTCATTTCATTTAATTGGAGTGAAACATAGCTCTATTTTAGCTTAGATCTAGTAAAAGTTGCTAAAATTTCGAAGATTAGGGCATTCTCATTATTACAGTGGTAGGTTTATATTTACTTACCTTTGCGTATCTTCAGCCTAATCAATTCTATATTTTAGAAAAAGAGATTCGAGATCTCATACGGCCATAGACATAACAACCCATTAGAAGGACCGGTGAATCTCTACGAGAGTGCATCTGTTTATGTGTGTGTCTGATCATAAAATAATTTCAGAATAGCAAATGATTTGACTATGCTGATTTTCCACATAATTGTGGCATTAGCCTATGTCACATTAGTTAAGGCCACGCAAGATGATTTGGGACCAAAAGAAAAGCTCAGGATAGCTTTGTTGAATATCAATGACACCTATCTATGGGGCTCTTATCGCCCTAACTTGTATTTTGGTATCAAACCAAGGATTCCAGAAAGCTTCCTTGGGGGATTAATGTGGGCGCGAGTTGAAGACTTTGCATCGGTTCAGGATCGTAGGTTTTTAATAAGATAATTTTATTTCTTGTATTTTTTTAAAAAAGAAAAGGCAAGATGGCGTTCTAGGCCCTGAGCTAAGATATAGACAGGCTTTAGACATACGTGTGAGCAATCAGACGAAATACGAGGTTATGGGTGGGATGAGTTTGATGCTCGAAATGGCGGAGTTCAAAATATTTATGATGAGGGAAATGGAATTGACATTTCAACAACATTTGTAAAAATCCCTGGAGGAAGTAATGGAGGTGACTGGGTTGTTCGAGTTAAGGGAAAACTCCGGAAAGAGTCTCGGGCTGATATGAAATCGACAGTAGTTTTTTATGCTGCACTTGAAGGCGAAGGTAGCTTAGTGGTAGACAACAGATTTGATCCTCTTGGTTTTGAGGGTAATGTGACAATAGTAGGCGAATCACCCAGACTCAATAGGTATAAAATGACAGTAAGCGGTGGAAACGGACAGCATCCTCAAAATGATCATGAAGCAGCCAAGCTCAAACCACTAGATCGAACATTTGTGAGCTCAGTTATGGTATCCAAGGAAATGATATGGCAAAGTAAGACGTTAATATTTAAAGAAATTAGGGAACAAATTGACATCTATCTGAAGGAATATGGTGAAGTAAACCCTCCACCACCAGCACAAATGTTTACTGTTCCTCAAAGACCAGGAGTCGGTAACGTGCATTTTATCCAAAAAGTATTTCAAGGTAATTTTGAGTTTGATGTAATTTTTGAAAGTGGGTCCACTGGCGAACAGTATGATCATGTTAAAGTTACTGAATTGATTGAGAAGAATTCCAAAGCATATTGGCAACGATTTGCTGCGAAATTCGAACTTCAGCCACCATTCAATACAGACCACATGCGAAAATGTGCGAGCAGCTTATTTTCCAATCTTCTTGGGGGACTTGGATACTTTTATGGGGACTCATTAGTTGATAGATCGTATGCAAGCGAGTATGGGGAGCGAAACGAAGGATTCTGGAAAGAAACAGCGGATGCTCGAGCTCAAAAGTTAGAGAAGCTTGAAGGGCCTTCTGAGCTGTTAACAACCGTTCCATCGCGGCCTTTTTTTCCTCGAGGGTTCCTCTGGGATGAAGGCTTTCATCTAATTCCTATTATTGATTGGGACTTAGATCTTGCCTTGGAAATTGTTAGGAGTTGGTTTAACCTTATGGATGAGGATGGATGGATCGGTCGAGAGCAAATCCTTGGTCCTGAGGCACGAAGTAAAGTTCCGCCAGAATTCCAGGTTCAATATCCGCATTATGCCAATCCACCTACTTTGTTCATCATTATAGAAATCTTTATTGGAAAGCTCGAGTCCCTAAGTAATACTAGTGAAGTAAATGGCACCGAAAAATCAAAATTAGAAGAGGAGTCAGTGTACCTTCGAAACCCAGAACTTGCTTTTCAATATTTACGGGAACTTTATCCGAAGCTTAAAAAACATTTTAACTGGTATCGAAAAACTCAGGCCGGCGACCTTCACTCATTCGATAGGACAGCATTTTCTTCTCAAGAGGCCTATCGATGGAAAGGGCGCAGTGAGCAACATATTTTGACAAGTGGCCTTGACGACTATCCACGTCCACAGCCCCCTCATCCTGGAGAGCTTCACGTGGATCTAATGTCTTGGATGGGGCTGATGAGTAAGTCTCTCCAAAAAACTGCTTCTCTTCTTGGCTATGAAGATGATGTAAGTGTATTTGAGGCTACTGTAACTGCCATCAGAAATAACATTGACAATCTGCATTGGTCAGAAGATGAGAAATGTTATTGTGATGCAAGCATTGATGAATATGAAGAGCACATACTTGTCTGCCATAAAGGTTACATATCTATTTTTCCATTTCTAACAGGACTGCTTGAACCTACAAGCGATAAACTAGGCCCTATCTTAAAGTTAATATCTGATCCAGACGAATTATGGAGTAAATTCGGAATCCGAAGTCTCAGCAAAAAGTCCAAACTTTATGGTACGGCCGAGAATTATTGGCGAGGGCCTGTTTGGTTAAATATTAATTATTTGGTCATCTCTCAGCTCTTGGTAAGATAAGTTTCTATAAATGCATTACTTTCTCTCCTTTTCTCCTAACATCTTATATTAAAAATACTGATTAGCCATACATCTAGAGATATGCCCAGATTACTGGACCTGAACAGCAATTGGCGAAAAAAATTTATGGTCAGCTACGTGTAAATCTTGTGAAGACTGTATATCAAAGTTGGCAAGAGACTGGATTTGCTTGGGAGCAGTATAATGCGGAGACAGGGAAGGGTCAACGAACAAAGCACTTCACAGGTTGGACAAGTTTGACAATGAAGATTATGGGAATGCCAGATCTCACAGGTGATAGCTTAGACTCTGTCGAGATTGTAGAACAAGAGCATCATGACGAATTGTAGAATTTAATAAAGTGGAGTGTATATTAAACATCCAAAATCTGGTTTCGTGGAAAGTCGGGATATTTAAGCTAAGCTCAGTCTGCGATTTTCCTTCTCACTCCACAAATAGTATCTAATTTTTCTCTAATGTACGTCTTTTGAATCATCTTCTCTCTCTCTCTCTCAAAACCTTAACAATAGACTAATACAATGTCAGAGAATCTTGATAAGAATTGGCAAATATTATGGAAATATATCAAAATGTTTATCCAACGGCAATTATTAATCAAGTCTTTGGAAAATGATTAAGATATCCATTCAAATCTCGTCTTCTTCCTCATCAAAGTCTTCGTGATCTTCGCTACCCATTTGGTATAAAATACGTCCACCTTCATTTCCACTCTCTTTTTGCGCATCAAAGTAAGGCAAAACTACTTCATCCCTATCCCTTTTCTGTTTTTCTGATAAATTTAAGTTAAATGGCAAATCTAGCTCTGTTGAATGATCCTGATTTTCATTATTGCTAAACACTGGTATGGAAGCGTAGGCAGGATATTCATTGAGGGGAATAATACTTGGGATGGCTTTTGATGGTGAAGGAACTAATACGAAATCTTCAACGATTCCTCTACCCGAGCGTTTCCGTAATTCCATATTCACAACTAGGCCTTTCTCTTTTATTGGGTCACTTTGCCCCACGATGACACCCTCCTTTACCTCCTCTAAGCCAAAGAGTGGATCAGGTAGGCTCCGGTCTCTTGCTCGTTTACGAGATAGAAGTTGTGCTAACGACGAAACTGTCAGGATAGCCGTTGCTAGATAAGTTAAAATTACCAGAGATCCTGGTAAGTAGGATGCAGTTGAACACGGAAGAGGAATATCAACATGATAAACTGCAAGAAGAGAGATAGATGGCGAGATTAGAAGAGAAGTTAAAAATGTGGATAGTTCTTGTGGATGAGATGACGCTAATGGTATTAAGCTATCAAAGAATAAGATATATTCTATTTGCAAATTAGATAATTGAAGATTAAACCCCGTCCCTTTAGGGTTTGAGTGGAGGTGCAGGTATCTGAGGACAAATCGACATACTACTTTTTCCATCCACGTCTTTCCTTTTTGATATGACTAGATGTGAAAGAATTTCTTCTCGGAGACGACTTGGAGATTTTTGGCGTGCATTTATAAATGAGGAGATTTCTAAAGGAATAAGTGGCTTTTTGCAGTAGGGTGTTGTGAATGAGATGAACACAATCTTTGTGTTTGAAATCTAAATAATTGGTTACACAATCTGATCATAAGGAGGAGTAATAAAATAAAATTTGTATTTATATTAAAAATCAATATTGATTTTATTATAAACACTCTATCTTTTATCATGGATAAATGATTTTTGAAATATGTCCTTTCCGGAAAAAAAAAATCAATTACACATGTGTATATATAGAGTCTCTATAAATATATTCTTCATCAAAAAGCATACAAAAGAGAAATAGAATTGGAGAAAATACAGAGGAAGAAAAAATGTGAAAGTATTTATAAATAAGTATATATATATATTAAAATGAGCAAAGAAAAAAAAGAGCACCACAACAGAAAATTTTTAAGTAGATATATGAACCATAAAATATTAAAACAGAGATGCAAACCTTAGCACGTCTTCCAAATTCCTGTATGAGGAAGTTCCCACTCTGTTCGAGACTGTCTAGTATCAGTGTGAAGGGACTCACACCATCACCCAAGTTTAAAAGTTTTTGAAAAAGGAGTGTATTACAAGTAGTCTTGTGATTAATTGAAGTCGAAGTTGACGGCATGATTCATCTAATTCTTATGTTTTTCTTTTTTTTTTTCTAAATTTTTTCTTACAAGTCGATGTTAATTGAAATGGGTATATGTTTGGGAAAAAAAAAAAAAAAAAAGAAGCAAGGAATTATACCACAGATTTATGAGATGTGATTTCTCCATCAAGAAACTTTCTTTACTGGGTACCCCCTTGCTTTTCTAATAATCCCTGTAATTGAAATGACATTTATTCTGGGAACAGCTAAAAACCTATAAAAATTTTACTTAAAACTCATAAAACATCAAATTTTCCATGTCATGGCGACACAACTTCATAAGAATATTCTTAGTAATCATAAAGATTGCTAAACCAACAGGCTATATTTGGGGAAATTATAAATGTCGTCTACTTTTTTTACAAATGTGGTATTTCCCGGGTACCCATGTATATCACTAAGCCTTATTTGGACTCGCTCCTACTCTAGTTCTTCACCCATGTCACAACCTAACCTATTTAGTCAGCTCGAGCTTTCTGCTGTATGACTCAATTTCATTAAAATAACTACAAGAATATTAATCTTACAACAATTAATCCCTGCTAGTGTGAGTGCGTTATGACCAGGGCTCTTATTGGCCAATTGAATAATCTTCTGTAGTTCAGCGTTATTAAGCTAATAACAACTTTTGTCACATATTATCTGCAAACTATAATGCTTGAGATTTAAACATTCTGTTGATTTTTATTTAATTTTCTTTAAAAATTTTGTAATTGTCAGTGAGATCTAACGATATGAATCTTCATGAACCGGAAAATCACTGAGAAAGATACGTTTCTGGTAGTAGATGTGAAGACGTTTGCAACATGTTTGCAGTATATTTGCAGCAAAATGTAATGCTCTTCTGGTGTAAAAGGGCAATTGGTCTAGTCGGTCAAGCACGAAAGCAATGCCTAAAATAAGTTATTTTTTTCTATGGTTCTACCTAAATACGGAACGCTAGTTTTATATACCTTGAAAGGAAAGTAGCGAGTGATTCCGTCAGAGAGTAATTCAACCCCAATTGGGAACATCAATCCGAGTGATCTTGTTTGCTCGGAGTGATCTGGCATGCCCAGGTATGTATGAGTAGATACTAATCATTTTATAGATATTAAATGATATGTCATGTGATGGCTGGAAGTCCAGCTCCCAGTTAGTTACACCTCGGGCTTAGCCCGTAACATCTGGCTTCGAAAGCTGTGAGAAAGGCCCCTGGATAGAGTGGAACAAAAATTGAAATTCTGGGAAAGATTCTGGAATTGATTGTAATACTTTTGTGGCCGGAATCATTGATCTTGATTGTGTCTGCTGTCGAATAGATTCCTGAGAGGTCCTAAGAGCTTCGCTGATATTATTTATCACTTATTCCATTCATGAATTGTCTTGCTACCAGAGTCGTAAGATCTAGCTCCTGTCTTTCTTTCTCCTCAACTTCTTTCTGTGCCTTCTTTTTTCTTTTTTTTACTACATGATGTTAAAATCCTGATAAGTTACCATTCTCTTCATGGGATAAATCTCGACGAGTGCTGGTCTCTAGTCATGCCTTAATTGATCTACTTGGCTAGATAGTTCCGAGGACCTCTTTATTATTCCTTTTTTTTAAGGAGGCACTAAGGGATCTCTTTCTCTCCGTCATTCAATCTCTTCATCAGTTAGTTGCTTA
This sequence comes from Oidium heveae, assembly GCA_003957845.1. Lineage (NCBI taxonomy): Eukaryota > Fungi > Ascomycota > Leotiomycetes > Helotiales > Erysiphaceae > Oidium > Oidium heveae. The sequence goes on along the minus strand of QVIK01000048.1, from coordinate 115,774 downwards.
TTCTGAACGATTAACAAGTACCTATCACAATCTGCTATCTTCTTGCAAATACTCTCCTAGAGGATACCTCCATGGAAGACCGTACTGCTTTGAAAAATTCGTAAAGCAAACTGATTAACTTCCAACATTTTGCTCCTGATCATCTAGCTTCAGTTGCCACACAATTGAATTGATTCCTTTGAGTGTGACAATTTTGTTGAGGACTTGTAATATGGTATACTTTTTGAAGGCTTCAGAACGTTTTGACGAAGAGTTTACCTTTTTTACCTCAAAAATTTTTTCTGCCGATGTATTATCTCTTACATTGCATCACATATGCCAACTGAGTTAGCCAATCTATTTTTCCGACCAGATTTAAGGGATCTATGAGGGTTTTAGGTACCAGATAGTATGATATAGAATAAGTATAATTTAAGTAGCTACAACGTGTCCTTAGATTCTTACTATAATTGTATATAGTTAAATCTTTAGACTGTGAGTAACTTGTTCTTCCTTCCCCATCTACTTCTACGTACTATAAATACAATTGCTCAGTGCAAAACCTAACTTCTAAACATACATCTTATCTAACTAAATACACACCTATTGCTTACATAGGTAGCTCATGTTTAAAGACTGACTAATTGTATATCATAATATGAATTATGCATTATTACTTGCAAGGGTTTTGGTAACTTGGAACTTCATCTATGTTGGGATTCCACTCGTGGCGTTACTCGTTACTGCCACTCCAAAATTTTTATGTCACCTTATAGCATACTCAACGAAATTGCTGTGCGAATACTAACTAGGTCTTCTCTAGACAATCCATGAGTGAAATCTGGTTAGCAAAGTCATTAGTCAAGACTCGCCACGCATTCTAGACGAGATCTGAAGATCTCGTCGATAGTTTTCCATACCCACTCTTCCATCAACTTGTCAACCATTTCTTCGAGCTCTACCAAAGCTTCAACATTAGCTTAATTTTTTAAAGATTCCCAGAGGTTCATATTCTCACATACAGTATCAAATATCTCATAAAGCTCGTTTGGGAGAATACTACATGACATGTTGATTGAAATGGATATCTAGACGGAGGGAAATAAACGCGGCAAATTCGTCACTGTTTGGACTTTAGATGTATAACTAACAAGCTTACCAATTTAAGTAGAAATAAATACTGATAAAGAAAGATAATTATAATTAAAACCAGTGATGATGATAATTAACTATATAGTAAATATTAGAAGATCCTGGTCCCCTCCTCGGACACCGAGGAGTCGAGGGATGTTTCTCCCAGTCGCGGAGTTTACCAAATACCGACGATGAATCAGCAAATACACAGTCCAGCCACATTAGATAGGGCCAAATTTCTCGCTTAGATCACAACTACCAATTAGACGGTGGTTTGGACCGGAGGATCAAATTGCGACCTTGTTTAAAATCGCGGAAAATAACATTTGTGTTTTTAAACATCAATGCGACACTGAAATTTTTATTGTAAGACTCATCCGATATGAACTGAGCTGAATGTAGGCGTTGAAAATGGCGAAAAATGGCCATTTTGATTGGGTCGCATAGACCACTCTGAAAATTTTTCACTTATTGTTTGTTTGTCTGTTTGTTATTTAACGTCTAACTAAAAAAAGGCTGTGCCAGTATTTACAAATCCCAAATTGGGCAAAGGACGTCAAAGCTGATCGCTTTGGGGATCTGAGGTATTAACCACACCAACCTGGAGTGTCAATACCTAGTACATTTGAAGTGCAGGGAATGTTTCACGAAAAATTCATTCCTGTCAAAAGAAAGAGAGAAAACAAGTACTAGACAGATAGGTAGGAATGCATTCATCTTGACACAAAGGCCACGGGCTGAGGAAAAACCGGATGAGAAAACCCAGTGGGAAAAAACTCCTCAGGAAAACCTCAGCCATTCCACCCGTACTCTTTTACGACGAGTAGCTCAGTCCTCCTTCATTAAGCCACGTTGGAATCTAACCTACAACCCCTATAGAGTCTAACCAGCTCCTGAACATTTGCACCAACAGATTACCTTCATTAGAGTTTGTGATTTGGAAATATTGAGCCCTTCTCTCGACATTCCCCGGGTCAATCATGGGTGACTTCTTGGTAAAGAGGTGCAGAGTGGAACGTATTGTAGAGACGAAGTAGATTGAGACCCGCGGTGATGAATGGGGATCCTGAAGAGGAGGACTGTGCGAATCTTCTTGGCTATCCCAGATATGCAAAGTATACTGGGCGTTTACACCGGCACCGCGTGAAGGTGAAGATTTCGACTTTGTCGGCACATTTTTCGCTGTAAATGTATAGAGAAGAGAATGCGCTGTTGAACGGGAAACTGAATAGTGGGGCTTATTCATGTGATAATGATATTCAGATACAACAACGAAGTCAGCACTAGCTCATTCTATTAGCCAATTATATCTCAGATCAAAATCTACCCTTGCTAGCAGGGATAAATTGTTGTAAGATTAAAGTTTTTGTAGTTATTTTAATGAAGTCGAAAATATAAATAAATAAGGTTAAATGAAATGAAATCAAATCAAATATAAATAAATAATAATAATTATATATTCTATCATATATATCAAAAAAACAATATCTTTACATCAACATACTTATCCACATATTCAATTTCTCTTCTCTAACTGACAAAATTATACACCTTGATTAATATATCTAAGATCGTCCGTAAGGCGTAGTTGATATATAGTTTGAGTGGTGTAGGATTATCAATCATCCTTTCTGGGAAGATGTCTGAATTATAAATATTTCGTTTATGTGTATGCCTGAACTTCAGGTCCCATATGAATGTTACCAAACGGTGTATGATATTTATGGTGGCATTTTAATTGTAGGGCTCTATTCTTCGATAATGGAGAAGTTCGAAGAAGGCTGTTGCATTCAAATCTATCCATCCAACTTTTGTGCCGGATTTTTTTGGCAATGAATATTATTCCAGAGAGATATCTCGCGTATAAGTGAAAGTGTATGACAACCAATATGTAGAGTTAATACCCATGTGTCTAAACTGAAAGCCACAATTCTCCCAGATAATCTGAGCGAGTTGGTTAATTGCACTGGTCAGTATGGTTTGACCAGGGTCGACTTCCTCGTTTATATGATGATGTGACCCAAAAGCAAGAGGTGGCCGATCCAGATCAAATGTATACTCAAAATCAATAACAATAGTTTGAACCTCTTAAAATGAATGAATGGCTGTATTTGTCACCACAAAAGACAGATAGAACTCTTGCCGGTTGGCTCTTGATAGTAATTTCATTTATAAAGTCATCGCACTCATAGAATATTAACAATTCTCGTTTCCTTGAACATCGCTAGCAACAACATTAAATTCTTGCCCTGTTTGTTTATAGGAAAACCTTCGTAGACTAGGAGAGAGCGGTATTTAGAACAGAAGCGAATTTAGGATTCCATTACTTAGCAAAGTTTTTGATGAGATGAAGTAGGATTGTGATATTTATTAGGAGAGCGTTGAATCAGGGAAGATGCGTAGAATCAGTGGTCGTTGATAGCGATGTTGATAGTTTGTAGATGACATCTCAAGTCAGAAATGGATTATTAATCAACAATTAGGATAGTGATATGTGGAAGCCCAGTAACGATAAAATCATGAAATAAAGTGACACTATAAAAAGTGGAGTTTCTAAATAGAAAATAAACAAACGTAAAGTGATTCAAACATATATTATGTGATGACGTTTTTTGTTCTATGCATTCCGCTCAAATGGAGATAACGAAAGAAGGGTGAAGATTGAATCTTTTCCTTAAAAATGACTATTTTAATTCCCTTAAAAAAATTAGAGGTTTTACAATCCGATATCTCATCATAGCTATTGAGATAATGATTTGAAGGAAAATGGTAGAAGAATAGTCTAACTTCCTTTGCCCGGTGAGAACGTCCATTCTTCCGCACAACATAGCTTTACAAAGCTTCTATGCCTGAAAGTGACGGCTATCTGGAATCAGTAAAATATATTGACAGACAACGGTCTGAAAGTTGGCGGCGTTGATCTTGGCAAAATGTACAGAATTCCATACAATGACACGACATAGTTTCGAACTTATCGAAACATAGGCCCTAAATTCTGGACAGCTAAGTCCATAAATCGATGACTAGTTGACTCCTTTCAAAGCCACGGAAGTGAGGATTGCGAAGGTAATAAAATGAATTATCATATTTAGTATATTCATTGAAAAAGATATATCTTGAGATTTACCAGTCTAAAGCCTTTTCGCGGGCTATTCGCTTAATAGTTTCTAGATTTCGCTTAACTTATTTTGGATTTTATAGGCGCGAGGTTAAATACTCCGGAAGATGAAGGTGCACAAAATTTATGCACCTTCAATATCCGGAGTATTTAACCTCGCGCATTTTATAGGAGTACATCCGACATCCTTGGCATGCCTAGACATCAAATGGAAAGACTATTCCAAAAATAAGTTGTGTCTCGTCGCATTATGTACTTCTTCGCTTGCTTAAATTACGTCAATTGGATATTTTTTCCACACTGATTCAATCAATTCTCCGAAAAACTAGTGTTCGCAATCTGGAGAATTATTTGTGGGGTTAGGTTATTAAAGTTTTTCTGCGAACAACTTTGCGAAACCTGTACTAAAATTTTAGATAGATCTAATTTCTTTACTCCGTTTAACGATAAATATAATATTGGATTTAGAATACTTGAGGAATATTCAGTAAACTAGACTCATCAATCAAAAAAATCAGATATATGCAAACGTTAACGCGTTAAGCTTGTTTTGTGATTATGGTACGCGAAACTCGCTTAGCATATCGCATGAAAGTAGAGCAGGGATGAGCGAAACGGATCAGACCTGAAGCCCGAAGAGACGTTGGTGTTATATAGACAACAATATGACTACATTGTTACAATATATGTAGCCATTTTAAGTATTTTAAACGTCACTGGCCCATATAATGAACAAGCCGATTGGTAGAAGTCGGACTTGGGGGAATTAGTTCATGTAAGCATAAGCCGGTGATGGGATAAAGTAACCTCAAAATATGTAGTGCTTACTGCCCACAAGAAAATTTTATTTTCCATTAAATAATAAATATTTTAAAATAAAAATTATCTTGGGAAATCTAGTCACGAAATATAACCACACAATAAGATTGCAAAAATGAATAATCTTATGAGTACAGAGAAAGGATGGGTGGTGCAGAAATTTGGAGGCACGAGCATTGGAAAATTTGCGACCAAGATAGCTGAAGATATAGTGAGGTCTGTAGTCTGGAGAGCCCAAAAGCTAGCAACTTGATTCAAACTAGAAAGAAACTAATTCGATATTTGGTAGCAATTCACTAAAACATAACAAAATAGCTGTTGTCTGCTCTGCTAGGAGCTCGGGGAAAAAGGTTGAGGGGACCACCAGTCGGTAAGTTTGATAAGTGTCCGTGAATTCGGAACTGTTACTAATTTTAAATTTTAGATTATTGGAAATTTTGAATTTGCTGCAAGCCGCAAACTGTATTAGTAGCCCTGACACAGAACACTGTGAGGAAATAGTCAATCAATATGAACACTTGGTTCGCTCAATATGCGATGATCATCTTAACGCTGCTCTGCGAGATATTAGGCATAAAGATATACAGGCATCTCTAGTAAGAGATATCCACAAAGAATGTAAAGAGATCTCAGACTATAGAAAAGCTGCGGAAAGATGGAAATTAGAAATCAATGAGCGAACTAAAGACCGTTTGGTAAGCTTTGGTGAGAAGCTTAGCTGCCGATACGTTGTTGCATTGCTTGAGGATCGAGGGGTTGAAGCTGAATATGTTGATCTTGGAGCCATTTTTTACTCCAAAACTTCTAGATCCTTAGATCAGGACTTCTATCGATGTTTGAGCGAGATTATTCGAGAAAGAATTCTCCATTGTGGTAACAGAGTGCCTGTCATAACAGGATTTTTTGGGTTTGTTCCGGGAGGCCTGATGGATGGCGATATCGGCAGAGGATACACAGATCTTTGTGCAGCTCTCACTGCCGTAGGTCTGAAAGCCGATGAGCTTCAGATATGGAAGGAAGTTGATGGTATTTTTACCGCCGATCCATATAAAGTCCCCACTGCTCGACTTTTACCATGTATCACGCCTTCCGAAGCTGCCGAATTAACGTTCTATGGCTCAGAAGTAATTCACCACCTTACAATGGATCAGGTTGTGAAAGCAAATCCTCCAATCCAGATTCGTATTAAAAATGTCAAAAATCCAAGTGGAAATGGGACCATTGTAGTTCCCGATGAAAAATATTACGATAAGTCTTATTCTCATCCTTCTTCTTCTTCTTCTTCATCGGTAAACTCGATACGTAAGATTCCGAAGAGGCCAACGGCGGTAACAATCAAAGATAAAATATCAGTAATAAATGTACATTCAAATAAACGATCTAGATCCCACGGCTTCTTCGCAAAAGTTTTCTCTATCTTAGACAAACTTCTAATTTCAGTAGACTTGATCTCTACATCTGAAGTTCATGTTTCGTTAGCTATTCATTCTTCTTGTTTATCTGAAGAGGATTTATGTCAAGTGAGTCATGAATTACAGGAATGCGGAGAAGTTACAATAATACACCATATGGCAATTTTAAGTCTTGTTGGTGCAGATATGAAAAACATGGTAGGGGTCGCTGGGAAGATGTTTTCCACTCTAGGAGAGAACAATATCAATATTGAGATGATATCGCAAGGTAATAGAATTATAAAAAATCAATTACTCCCCATTCTTATTTTTTTCTATGAATACTGACATAATTCAGGCGCGAGTGAAATCAATATTTCATGTGTGATAAGCGCAGATGTAGCTACTCGAGCTATGAGTTTACTTCATGCCAATCTCTTTACATATTTTGAGTGACACTACAGTATTTATATTTTGGGTACAGTTAAAAAGTAGAAAGAGCAGGCGTTACATTGAAGAAAAAAGGCATAGATGATGATGATGATGATAATAATGATGAATCTTGCAGATAAGCTATTGCAAGCACGAATGATACTGAGATAACAATATGTGATGATGGAGTTTACTTGTTTACATCCACGTGGATCTTAAGGCGTTTGGTAAGTATAGATTGGAGAACGAAGATACCCCTGTATTAATAGTGATGTTATTGACAATTCCCACAAACTTTCTCAGCAAATCTTCAAAGTACCTTTAGATTACCATTTTTTCGTTATCAAATTTCGTTCGAATTATTGCCACTCTCTATTTTACAGCTTTACGGTTTCATAAGGATACTCAGATGAGATGCTGTGGTACTAAGGTCAGAAGTTTATGATGTCTATTTTGCGCTTTATCTTTGTAGGACAAGGCTTTCTCAGTATTCTCGACTAATTAAAAGCTCGGTATCGCCATAAAAACTAGATATTAGATATTCAAGTCCCAAATATGATTAATCATATCTTAAGAAGATGATGCCGAGTTTAATGATGTGATTCAAGAGGAAGTTTTCAAAAGGAGAGGATAATAATGTATACTCTCTGGCTGAGTTGAAGCTAAAAGCCGCAACATGGAAGATGAAAAAAGCAATGAGCTTTATCATGAATATATATGGAACGAATAGATAGTATGGCCTTTTATTATTTCATTTTACCCAATAGACTAAGCGTGACTAGGACTCAGTTGAGAGGAAGTCAAAAATACGACGCTATTTTAGGTGCGTGGCCTACGGTTCCAAAATTTTAAAAATCACACAGTAATAAGCTGCGCATATGTTGCTCCGAATCAATCGCCACAATAGAGGTATGACTCAGCTTTAAAATAGCTTATTAAGATGGTAAACGAATTCCACTACACTCATAATCCAAAGTGCGTATCCATAAATTCTGCAAATTCATTTGGTAATTCTATTGTTTTAGCAGTTCCGCATTATTTTGTGAGTAGTCATTCAGAACGTTTAGTTGCTATATTTTTTTTTAGCATTATGAACTCCACTACCATGGAGGAAGGCAAGAAGTGAAGTCCAGTTATATACTTTATCACTCTAGAACAGCAATAAAATTTGAATGCCAGTCGATATTAATGGTCCAGTTCATGCTGATGTATCATAATACCCTATAGTCACGGTAGAAATCGTAGGTGGGTCTAAGTGGGGGCATTTATCGCCTCAGGGATCATAGCCTGCTAGTGTAGAGCTAGTAAACTCTAATAATATTCTAAGCCTGGATCATTAGGCGAAAATTTACACAATAAATTTCCCATACAATTTCATAACTTTCGATTGTATATCCTCATCGTCGCACATTTACTTGGTATTAACTAGAAAATTTCTAGTCAATTAAAATTATCTTTGCGTCAGGTTGGCTACGCATTGCGCCGAAGCATTGTCACATCAAAGAAAAGAAAATATCGTCCGCCAGTCCTATCTTCCATAGATGTCGATAAGACATAGAATTCTGTGAAGTTATCTTCAATAAATCGAAGAATGACATATCTCGAACTCGCCGCTGGTTTCTTTAGACACTAAAGTGTCAGTTAAAGAATTATTTAGAGTGAGCTTTGGAAAAGAAGTTGTCTGCGCCACCCTGCACACAATAGTCCTTCAGTATTCGAACTGACCATGACGGTTCGCCAAAAATGGGCTGAAGCCCACGTTACTAGATTGTGGAGGACTGGATGTCTATACTTTGGACCGACGAAACTTGGGTGAAGAATCGTGAGCATTCAAGACAATAGATCTCTAGGGAGGCGAATATTTTGCTCTATAATTTTTATTTTATCCTTGGATTTAAATTTTACCTTAGACTAGTAAAGAATGCGATATCAGCAGTGTAAGTGAAAAGATAAGAAGTATCAACTGGATGTTCTGGGGTTGTTTTGCAGGTCTGGAAAAAGGTCCCGCCTATTTTGGGAGAAAGAATGAGGCTCTATTTATTCTGAAAAATACTGTCAGAGAATAGTACCTCTTATTGATGGGAGGGTATCTATGCGGCCATGGCTCTCTGTGGTGCAGAACAACGCTCCTCCTTACGCAGGAGCCAGGACGGTGGAAGAGATAGGGGAGAGAGTCATTACTCCAATTCCTTGGCCTCCTAACTCCCCAGATCTTAATCCGATAGAGGCTGTTTGGGATAAAATGAAAGATTACATTCAGTTCAACCATCCAAGTCTAGGTAGCGGAAAACAACGATCTCGAAATACACTTCGACTGGTTGTGAAGGACGCGTGGGACTCTGTGTCCTTCGAATAATTTGTCAAACTTATTGAGACTATTCTGTCAGGATGTAAGGCGGTTATAGATGCTGATGAGGGTCCGACAAAATATTGAGAACTGAGGTTTTTATTTGTATGTCTTAGATTGGGACTGGTGGGATGAGATGTATGGTCAGTGGAATCAACTCCGAGTAGTCAATTGGCATTCTGAATACTTCATTGTTGCCAACAGCTGATGAAGTTGCAAAAAAGTTCCATCTTAACGCCAGAAACGAGGTTGTTTTTCGACAAATAACGATCCAAAATACACTTTACGAGCGACAAAGAATTGGTTGGCTATGAAGGGGATTATAACTATGAAATGGCCATCCTAATCGCCTGGTCTTGACTCAATTGAGCACCGCTGGGGTATGGTCAAACGCCGCCTTGGAGAGTACCCTGGACTATCCGGAAGTATGCACAAATTGATGCAAAGAGTGGATATAGTTTGGCATAGCATAAATGAAGATTCATGTAGGGTACTAATTGAGAGTACGCCATCACAGGTTCTTGCTGAAAAGAGAGTAAAGGGGCGTCAAACCAATTATTAAAACCGCGCGCTCAAAAAGATCGAATGTCTCGGAAATGCCAAGACCTCACCAAATGTACAATATTTCTTTATTTTCATTAAGCAAATTCATCACAACTATAAAAAAGCGACTTAGAATTCATGTAAATGTATTAATATCATTTTACGATGCGTTATTGTTGAGTTATAGTTAGTTGTATGCACAGTAACATCCGCATTCGAACACTTTGTGACCTGCTGTATTAACTGTGTTGTCATTAAAGTAATGCAGGTATTTGTATGGGCATATTCAGAGTACCTTCTGAAACGGAATATTCTATCTCATTTTCATCATCCTCTTCATCTTCACCAACCCAAGAATTTTTGTTGAAATAACGTATGAGTTATTCTTTTGATAATTTCAAGCTCATGCCAAAAGTTCAAAGTTATACCAAAATTAGTGGAATTGTGTTTTTTTTTAGCAGAAATCATGATTATTACGTTGATGATGTCATTGTTTAGATGGGATAAAAATCAGGTTATTTATTGACCAAGGAAAAATAAATATGTAGCGTATAGTAGTTTAGAAGGTAAGAGAGATCTCTATCTAGTTATTTTTTCTTAATATATCAATTTTATTTACTTTTATGGGATATTATTAAAATCCGAATACAAAAGTTTAACAATTTTTATCAGCTAGGTCTTCAATTCATTCCAATTACTTGCAGACAATGTCAAATCTACGAAATGACCACATAAATATCTCACTAGATGGGATACAGACTGGCTCTACTATACCTAGCTTGACTTCTCATCAAATTACACAACTCCTATCACTCATAAACATAGAAGAAAAAGCTAACCCTAACAATACGAGAGCCGCTACGAAGTAATGTTGACAAAAAACCTTCTACTAAATGGCCGGAATGGGACGGTACTAAAGAAAATTAATACATATATTGAATTACTAGAGTCTAAAATAGATGTCGACTGGGAACAACTTGGAGTACACAAGGCAGTGTTTATGGATATGATAAATACCCTCCCATGTGAAAACAAAAAATTGGGTTTCAACCTGGTTCTCCACAGGCGGTCCTTGTAGAGATTGGAATTATCAATCATTTATTGAACATTTTAATGATAATTTTGAGGACAAGACAGCCGCTCGAACTGCTAGCGAAAAACTACCAAGAATGAGACAAGGAGAACACCCGACTTTCTCTGCTTACCTTAACGACTTTGAGTATGTGTTAGCGCAAGCGAAAGGACTAAATTGGAAAGGACGTGTAAAAATAAACACACTCAGCAGTGGACTGAACGATTGTCTTACAGATCACTTGGTATCAGTAAACCTGTCAGATGAAGATTACACATTATATGTAAAGCAGGTACGGGTTGTAGCGGGAAAAGTAGAGGCAAGAGACAAATTTTACCCAAAGTTTGGAGCCAGAAAGACCAAAACTTGGTATATTACTAGATCCGGCAACATTCTCCAAACTTTAAGTTCAGATGAGAGATTCTAGAAAGATCATCAAAATCAGTTGCTACGCCAAGTATAGATGCTGATGGTGACACAGTGATGTCAGGTGTTTATGGAATAAGTATGGCAGCTATAACAGCGATTATTGCTGTAACTTCACATAATGAAGGAGGCTCTAGAAGTAAGAAAACAAAGCCTCCAGCACCATGGAGATCTCAAGAAGAATTTTCGACCCTTCGCGCTGCTGGCAAGTGTACACGTTGTGCAAAAAAGGGCCACTACTTCAAAAAATGTCCAAATCTCGCTTGGGCAGTTAGGCCTACTAATGTCAATTTAACTAACGTGAACGATTTTCAAATTCCCAGATTCATGTCGGAAATAAGTAAGGATAGTTTCATTGACGAAGAGTTGTCGGGAAAAGAGTGAACCTTGAGCATAGTCGGGCTCAAGGGGTAAAGAAACTTAATGCAGAAAAAGTGAAAAGTATTGTTAATAGATAAGATGGAAAACTATTTATGTTAGAAGTCTTAATAAATAAACGCTTTTATACAGATGCACTTATGGACTCAGGTATCCTTTGCTACTCTGCCTTCAACAGTTCTTTTATTAAATGTTTAAAGTTACCGTGATACCCAATTGAATCAAGAGAATTAAAACTTGCCAAAAAAGATGCACATCAAAGGATAATAAGCGAGATTACTTGCGTAGATAGGGCAGCCTCCAACTCAATACTTCGATCTCTTAGGATCTTCTTACGATCTCGTGGAGTTTGAGTTAAATGGGAACGTAATACTACGTTAGTCACTTCTCTATACAACACACTCAAGGAGGCTTCGCCAACCGAGTGGACAAGTGAGGAGGTCAATAACTCTAATGAATCCTTCGATTCTGTAAAAATCTTCCACATCGCCAAAACAGAAAAAGCTTCACTAAAAGCTGTCTCAAAACTTCCTGCTCAGCAAACCCCATCTACATCAAACATGCCACCCACTAAAAACCAGGAAAATGAATCTGGCCACTTTAAGAGCTACCAATCGTATGGATATGGCAAAGAATTATCCATTTTATCAAAATTATACGAAAACGATCTTAAATACCATGGAGACAATGATAATTTTGATTTCAAATTGGGCATCTTCTTCGAAATATGTGACAAAGCTGAAATCCTTGAACAAGTATACGGTAAAGCATTCTTGACTATGCTAAGTGGCGCTGCTTTACAACATTATTACACCACATATTCCAATAGTCTCCGGCGTGACTTTGAGACTTTAGCTAATGCTATAAGAGATTATTTCGAGGGGCCAGAGGTCAAACGAAGAAGAACTGCCAGATGGGAGTCACTCACTCTCCAGATAGTAATCGATGAAAATCATGGAAAACAAAAATCTATGGATGAATCTTTTGTACTGTTACTAAATGAACTACGAAATCTGCTGCTTAGTTTAGATAAAGAGTTCCGAACAGACAAAGCTCTTTATACAAAGCTAATCAACTCATGCCGCAATATCCCTGCGTGTGAACTGGCATATTTCAAACCTAGCAACACATTGACAGGTCTCATTAGCGAACTTCAATCGTCAATTGCCATAAGCGATGAAAATATCAAAGATCATTCATCAAAATTTTTTACAGATAGAAAATACCACAAAAACTTTCATGGTGTAAACCAAAACACACAAATGTTTAATCACCAGTCTAGATCAATAAAAGGAAGATGTTATGTGTGCGAACGACTAAACTGCCATTCAAAATATCACTCAAATTCAGGGCAAGATGAGTCCCGAAAAAAGTTAAGAGACGTTTTTTTAAACGTTTCGATAACATGATACCCCAGTATTTAGCAAATCTTGAAGGAGATATTATAATGGAGGAGGAAGAAAATAATTCGGAGCTAGATGAGAAAATAGATGCACTGGTGCTAAAAATTAGTAGTGATAAATACAATATTTACGAAGAGTCTGACAATAGCCAATCATTTATGACATCTTTCGGCCCAATAGAAGATCCAAAGGAAATTATACTTAAACTTGCCGATAGGTCACTCGCCCACGCCATAAACAAAGACGTTGAATCAAATACTGCAACAAATACAAACTACAACGTTTCTTATGCTACATAGGCAAGATACAACAGTGACCATTTTTATGGCATACTTATCCACACGGGAGCATCTAAATACTCCACATCCGGTTACAAAAAATTCTAGGCTTTTAACAAAATATTGCCTTCTGTAGTTGACAAGTCTAAAGCCGGCGCAATAAATGTACAGTTTGGGATAGGAAGTAGCAAATTAATCGGTTCTACGAAAATCAATACACCTATCGGGCTAATAGAATTTCAAATTTTTCAAGCTCATACGCCATTCCTTCTTTCACTCTCAGATATGGACAAACTTCAAGTTTTTTACGACAATATCAAAAACAAACTTATAACACCCTCTGGGCAGATCCCAGTACAGCGTCGTTTCGGGCACGCATTTCTTCTATGGGGAAAATTTCTAGAAGAATTTATTTCCCACTCGTCTAACTTATATCCCTGTTTCTTAACCGAACAGGAGCTCAAGAGAATCCACCGTCGCCATGGACATCCCTCTGCACAGAGGCTATACAACATACTTAAAAGGTCAGCACATGAGGACATTTCTAAAGAGAATATCGATTATTTAAGTAAGTTTTGTCATCATTTCCAAATAAGTAAGAAAGCACCAGGGCGATTTAAATTCAAACTCCAGGACGACAGCATTCAGTTCAACAGTTCAATCCTAGCAGATATTATGTATATCAACAATAAGCCTATTCTCCATATTATTGACGAAGCGACATGTTTTCAAGCAGCCAGATGGCTTAATGATATTTCATCCAAAAGCACGTGGGATGCAATAAGATCCTGTTGGATGACGTATATATTGGCCCCCCCGACCACATAATTACTGATGCTGGATCAAATTTCATGAGTAAAGAATTCCACAAAAATGCATCGACTATGTCAATTAAAGTAAAAATCGTCCCTGTAGAGGCGCACTGGTCTATCGGCCTAGTAGAACGGAATCACGCACTATTACGACGTTCATACCAAGTAATATCCGATGAGCTGAAAAAATCGAATACTGGAAGAGATATTTTATTACAAATGGCCATAAAAGCAATTGACAATACCGCAGGCCCCAACATATTAGTACCAACACTGGTTTTATTTGGAGCTTACCCAAGGATGAGCAATTCAGACCTACCAAGCCCTTCTATTGCGCAACGAGTCATCGCTATAACAAAGGCTATGGATGATATAAGAAAAATAAACTCAATTTCCATAGTCAACAAAGCATTGAATCAAAGAAATGGTCCAAATAACAACGATCTTTACAACCTCCCTTTAAATTCAGAGATATTAGTATGCTGCGAATCAAAAACTGGCCTACCAGGAAAATGGAACGGACCGTTCAAGCTAATATCGATAGAAAATGAAACCTGCACGATTAATCTACCATCTGGTCCGACCAATTTTCGTTCAAATTTTGTCCGGCCATATTACACAAATGATAATGATAATGATATAAATAGTAATGATAATGGTAAGGACTATACACAAAGCGACGCAAACCAAGAAAAAAACAATAAACTATCCGATCCTGCAACACAATTAAGTCAGGAAATATCCTACAGGCGCAACTAACCTAGAAATAGACAGCTTCCTCAAAGGTTCCAAGACCCACCTGATTTAACAAATATTTGTGAGTCAATTATTCCTGAGCACATCCAATTCAAGGAATCACGAGAAATAGAAATTAAGGGATTACTGGAAAAAGGGGTCTTTGAGAACGTAAAACCAAACCAAATACCACATGGAACTCGTAGCTTTAGCCAATTGTTCGTAGACAGTATAAAACACAAAGGAACTGATAAAGAATACAAAAAGTCTCGACTCGTTGTACAGGCCTACAACGATAAATATAAAAAAACAGTCCTTACTCAATCACCAACTCTAGAAAGAGTCAGTCAACGAATCATACTTTCCATCGCCGCTATACTACGGATGAATCTGTATCTCAGAGACATCATACAGGCTTGTGTGCAATCGGTCACAAAGTTGTCAAGAGACTTCTATATTCGAGCGCCGAAAGAAATGAGTCCTGAAAACAAGATCCTCAAAGTAGTAAAGCCCTTGTATGGTGTGCCGGAAGTTGGCAATCATTAGTTTTTTACGTACCATAAACATCATACAAATAACTTGTCACTGAACCCATTAACATTTGATCCCTGTCTTCTTTATATCAACGATCCCAATAAAAACGAATTTGCCTTCGTTGGCATGCAAACTGACGACATATTGTTTCTAGCAATCGAAAAATTTACAAAGAAAGAAGATCACAAATTAAAAGAGTCAAAATTAATCGCAAAGGAAAGAGAAATACTCACGACTACTCATGCTCTTAAATTTAATGGTGACTATATCCACCCGGAAATAGACTCGCAATCTATAAATTTTAGCCAAGAAATTCATTGCAATAATTTAAACTTAGTTGAACTCAGACCCGCAGATATTAGCAGTACTCGAAGCAAAATACGGAAGTCCTTGTCTCCTAGAGATCAATATGTTGCACAAAGAGCTCGTGGTGCGTACATTGCTACAGTTTGCCAACCGGAGTCATCTTTCGATTTATCCTCGGCTGCTCAAACTTCAAATCCAGATAAGCATGATATACACCAACTTAATAATAGATTAAAATGGTAAAAAGAAAACCCTAAATGAGGATTATGATTTGTACAACTTAATAAAGACTCCCTCCAATTAGTCGTCTTTACAGACTCCTCTTTTGCAAACAATAAAGATTTCTTGTCACAAATCGGATACGTTATAATAATGAAAGACAAATATAACAAGGCTAATATTTTACATTGGTCTTCAACATAGAGCAAAAGAGTGATCAGGAGCGTACTAGCAGCAGAACTTTATAGCTTGGTTAACGGCTTCAATGCTGCTATCACAATCAAATCTACATTGGAAAGTATTCTAAAAATTAGAATTCCGTTAAAAATATGTACAGATTCTAAGTCGATTTATGACTGCCTAGTAAAATCAGGAACTACCCGTGAAAAACGTTTAATAATAGATCTGATGTGTCTTCGTCAATCTTAAGAAAACCGAGAGATAACTGAAATCAGATGGATCAAAGGACAAAACAATCCAGCTGATGCTATGACGAAATCTAAATGCTGCAGTGCCCTTAAAAATCTAATTGACTCGAATAAAATTGAAATTGTTGATAACCAATGGGTAGAAAGGAACTCTGGCGATTTTCAGGTGTCGCAAGTGTCTCAATATGAAAGTAGATCATCAGGGGAAGAACTGGGATATTAGATACGGTAAAATGGTTGCTACAACCATGTGTAAATCTCCACATTATATTAATTATAGTCATGTGATAAAAGAATGTAGATAGTATAAATTCGTCTGTCTGTCTGTCTTGGTAAAAAGGGGTAGAGAGAGAAAAACAATACGAATATATTTGGATACCTCAATATAATACTATACTGTAAGATTTATTCCGACAATCTTTGACATCAACAAAGGCTTGGAGACAAAAGTAAAACAGACAGCTGAAGAAACCGCGTTCAACTTACCAGAGGAAATTCGTGATAAAGCAGCATACTTCACAGAAGATGAAATTAACGAGTTGCCTCCACAAAAACATAGAGTTGACACTCAAATTGAACTCATCAAGGATGAGAATGGAAAGGAAAGAGAGATTCCTCTTGGACCGCTATACAGCATGTCACGAGATAAATTGCTTGTTCTCAGGAAAACGTTGACACACACGACAGAAATTAGATTCAAGTTCCTCGCCAGGCGGAGCACCGGTGCTATTCGCTAAGAAACCAGGAGGTGGACTTCATTTTTGTATTGATTATAGAAGTCTGAACGCGATTACTCAAAAGGATAGGTACTCGCTCCCTCTAATTAAAGAAACACTTCGGCAACTTGCTAGCGTAACTTGGGTTTCAAAAGTAGATGTTCGAGCAGCATTTCACAAGTTGAGGGTGCGCGAAGGTGATGTGCCAAAAACGGTTTTTCGCACACGTCATGGTTCATTCGCATGGCTTGACATCATTTGAATTGACAGGTGCTCGAGGTGCCTTTCAGCGGTATATCAACAGTGTCCTTGGCGAGTTTTTAGAATATTTTTGTTCAGCACACTTAGATGACGTATTGATCTACACTACAGGAGATATCAAGGACCACTGGACTAAAGTTAATATAGTTCTAGATCGATTAGGTAAAGGAGGACTCAAATTAGACCCCCGAAAAATTGAATTCGCGGTAAAAGAAACAAATTACTTAGGTTTTGTTATAAGCTTAGAGGAAGGAATAAAAGTTGATCGAGAGAGACAAATGCAATAAAAAAGTTGCAGCCTCCAGCAACAACAAAAGGAGTAAGAAGCTTTATAGGCTTTGCAAACTTCTACTGCGACTTCATTCCAAATTCCGGCCGTATCGCAGCTCCGCTCCTATCACTTACCAAAAAAGGTGTTTCATTCAAATGGGAAGAACCTCAGTAACTCGCTTTCGAAACACTAAAAGACCTTTTCATCAAAGCACAAATTTTAGCAATTCTGGACGATGATACAGATTGCTCAGGATATGTTCTCGAAGGGCGCTTGTCACAAAAAGATGAAATCGGACAACTGAGACCAGTCGCATACTATTCAAAAGAATTAAATGCCTCGGAAGCTAATTATCAGATACATGACAAGGAATTATTAGCAATTATTCGTTGTATGGAAGAATGGAGAAGTATGCTTATAGGACTAAGAGAGCCTTTTACTGTGTTATCAGATCATCGAAATTTAAAACAATTCATGACCTCTCGGAAACTCAAAGAACGCCAAATTAGATGGTCACAGCTCTTATCATATTTTGACTTTAAAATACAATACCGTCCTGGCAAACAAGCTGCAAGACCAGATGCACTATCTTGACGAGAACAAGATATGCCAAGACAAGCTAATGATGAACGCCTTACATATAGACATCAGCATATAATTAAAGATATCTGGATATTAGGAACATCTAATGAAGACTCACTAAAACACATAAAATCAGACACCGACATCCCCAAAGGCAAATGTATCTTCGTCGATGAGGTTTTTCAAACACTGTGGGATAGAGAAATTAAAGAAAACGATAAAACACAAAAGATTTATAACAGCTTAACAAACGGAGACAGATAATTCTTAACCGCGAATTTTTTTGGCCAGGCATATCAAAAGCAGTTCGACAGTTTTGTAGAAACTGTAATTTATGTGGTCAAAGTCATGTCTGGAGAGAAAGAAAGAAAAGACTTCTATGACCACTGCCAGTATCTGATATATTCAATAGTGAACTTGCGATTGATTTTATGACTGACTTGCTAGCTAAGACAAATAAAGACCCTCGCTATATGATGGTCTTTGTCGACCGAGTAAAAGGAAGTGTCGCAATCGAAGATATGACAAGTATGAAAGTAGGAGAGTGTGCAAAGGTGTTCCTTAAATTGCATTTTAGGTATCATAGGTTTCCTAATTACATAACATCAGATAGAGGATCAAACTGGGTAGGTGATTTTTGGAAAAAATTATGTAGATTAACTGGAATAAATCAACAACTGTCTACGGAATTTCATCCATAAACAGATGGAGCAACTGAAAGGATGAATCAAGAAATACTGGCATACTTAAGAGCCTTTATAATATACACACAATTCGACTGGAAAGATTTGTTACCGTGTGAAATGCTTGCATTAAATAATCGAATTTCTACGACATTGGGAATAAGTCCATTCTATGCAGATCATGGATATCATGTTGATCCGAAACAACTAATTGAACCTGCTAGCAAACCATCAGAGCCAACAAAGAGAGCTCAAAAATTTGTGACTAGACTACGTGAAGCAGAAGAGCTCGCACAGGCATCCATGGCGTCAGCACGATATAGAATGAAGGAATACGCCAAAAAGTCACGTAATGAAGCAGAAGTGTTTAAAGGTGATCTTGTTTGGCTAAATTTGAAAAATATACAAACACCACAGTTATCCAATAAGCTTTCTTGGATAAACGCAAAATATAAGGTTGTGCAAGTCATAGACTCTCATTGTGTTGTTCTGGATACACCGTCTGGTATATAGTCACGTTTTCACGCAAACTTGTTGAAAAGGGCAGCAACAGACCCCCTACCCTCTCAAAAATTTGATAATTTACAACCACAACCATTACAGACAGATGGCGACAATAAAGATAAAACCCAAGATGGAATGAAAAGCGATAATACACGATATGTAGATAGAATTTTAAGAGCAGAAACAAGGAAAATTGGCAGAGGCAAAAGACGTTTCCTACAGGTCAAGCGGATCGGATTTGCAGATCCTATATGGGAGCCGAGAGAAAATCCTGAGGAAACAGTAGCTCTCAACGTATTTGAACAGGAATACGAAAAAAAAAAAAAAGATAATACTGATGAAGAAATGGGCGCAATTGTAGGTCGACGAAAGGTAAATAAACGTAATATTCTTTCGGTTAACAACGAACAAGAATAAAACAAAAAAAAGGAGACAGGCGGGGGGAAATGTTACAGGCTGCTGCCTAGTGTTTAGGATCCAGAGTTTATCCGGTTTCCTTGGCAACATAGTATATAATGTTTGTCTACACCGAAGCACAACATTAGCTCGCTATCGTATATAAGTAAAGGAATCCTATCCTGGATAGAAGATTCCCTCTTTAGATAGAATATAGGCCTACACTGGATTTACTATTATAGACAACAATTGTGCACATCCTTCTACATCAAGTGACCAAACTTCATTTCACACAGTATAAACTGCTCTAAAACAAAATGTAGACAGAGATAGATCAAGGCAGTTTTAGTCTCGTGATCATTCTACGCTATCCAGTGTTTGATCTGGTTTATCCAGAGTATTCAATAAAAACTATAGGTGTAACCAATTGTCATAAATTTTACTCAAAGTTCATTATCATTTTTAAAATATTCCAGACATATCTTTCAAAGGAAAAAATTATCGATCCTAAGTCTTTTCGACGAAAATCATTACGACTTTTGCTGTAAAATTACAATTTTCCTAAATATAGAGCATTCAGAAACAGAAAATTTTTTGCTAAACTTTATATAGGACTGACTTGCTTAGCAATTTCAGCCAGCTTATGATATTGTCCTCCTTATTTTTCATAGAAAAATAGAGGTAAGGATACTTGATGCTCCGACGCTAAACTTAATTAATTGAAGAGAAGAATCTACTCGATTTAAATGTCAATGAGTTATATTCATGGATCGATAGTATAAGCACTACACGGAAAGGTATAATTCCTTTTTATCCTTATCAAGGATACCCAGTGTGTGAAATATCTGAGTGTTTGAACTCAAGATCATCCATACTAATACCCGAATCGTTTCGCTGTCGCAAGAACTTGTGAGTAGGGCATTGTAAAATTTCCTGACTCGGAGTTATTTGTATATTTGGTTTCTGTTCATCGTCATTCGTTCCATGAGATTGATTATTTTTATTTAGTATTGCTTCAGATGAAACAATTCTGAAATTTATGGGACGAAATTCCTCTTTTATTTCTCGATCAAAATGAAGATCTTTGAAGGCCTATACAGAATTAGTGTTTTGCTTTAGTGATGAGAAGCAAAATTCATTACCGGTTTAATCACCCGTTTTTCAATTTTTAAGGATCGAGTTTCAATTAATGTCTCCGATATGCGCATTGCTGACATTGGAAGATGTTCAGAACAAATATTTGTGACCCAAGGGTGTATCTTCAATTGTAAGTACATTAACGAAATAAGAGTTATCAAAAAATACCTTAATTTGCTCTATCTTGGCTCTTTTTTCTGGATTCTTTTCGAGGAGGCGCGTCATCAGGTCATGAAATTCTGGTTCCTGATCGTAATCAATGTCAAGCTTTAATTCTTCACTTCTTATTGTGTCATAGAGTTCCAAAAGCCCAATACGTTCGAATGGAAGGTACCCAAACCTCATACAGTAAAGAGAAACCCCAAGCGACCAAATGTCGGCGGCTGTACCTGACACATAGCCATGATTTCTTACGCAAAGTTCTGGTGGGGTAAAAGCTGGTGAGCCAGCTGATTTAAAAATCATCATTTCTGATCCTTTTTCAAATATTTCAGAATCTCCGAAATCTGCTATTTTGAGGATATTGTCTTTCGTTAGAAGAAGATTATCGGGCTTTATATCTCTATGTACAATTCCTTGCTTGTGTACTATAGTGATATTAGTCATAACAAAAATTGAGAGAAAGACAATGGAATACAATGTTCAAGTCCGGAGATTATCTGTCGAAACCAGTTTCTACACATTTCTGGTGTATGAGGATCGGCTTTTTCTCCAATGCTAACTTTTGTCACGACATCTTTCATGCAAGGTTCGAGAACCATATATAGTGAGTCATCCTCGGGATCATCAAGTACCTCAATAAGCCCAAGTATATTAGGATGATTAGCCCTTTTCATAACCTCAATCTCTCCCTTGATTAAATATAGAGGGTTTTGAAGCTGCTGTGCTCGGTGGATATTTTGAGCTGTGCATGGTTGATTCGTTTGACCACGGTCTGCCAGAGGCATTGGCCATGCACGATCCTGCTGTGGTATCTTCAGAAGAGAAGACAGTGATCGTCTTCTGAGTCTAGATTTTGATATTACTTTTATAGCCTATTGCGAAATTTAGTAGATCAATTCTTAATAGATTGCCTTCAGAAATGTTTACATATTCAGTCTTGAAATGATCTACTGCATAGTGTACAGCACCGAAACTTCCGCGGCCGATTTCCTCCTTCAATATATACTGATTTATATGGTGTTCGGTTTTGCCATATTTGTTCTTGACATATTTGCTTGACGCGTCAAGAGTTTCTTTTACCTCCCTTAAGTAGCCGTGTGTGGCTGTCGGCTGCTGATGAGAACCAAATTTATCAAATCTAGAATTAGTCGTTATTAAAGGTAAATATCATACTTCGTGAAATAGCCTGATGTCACATTTGACTCCTCGTTTATAATTTAGGGATTCACATACGATTGGATATTTTGTGAAGGCGACTGGAAACATAAAATATCGTGTCTTATGTTCACCAGGGGGTCCTCCATAGACTTTCTATGCAAATTAAGCATAATATATCTATCTATTTCTTGAGGCAAAATAAGGTATTAAGAGCAATAAGGTTTGTCGTTTATTGAAAGAGATGTAAATCGTCTACCAACCAAAAGGAAGAAAAAGTAACCCTAAAGACCATGCACACAAGAGAATTATATAGTTTAAGAAATTCAACAGCTAAGCTTGGAGCATCACGATTCAGACCACCATTTTTTCTTCGTTTGACAGGAAGCAAAAAAAAAAAGCGATTGTCTGTGTGAATGCAATGATTTTCTTTTCGTGTTTCATAAACCTAGCATGACACGTAACTTGTCCTGCTTCTCTTCTTCCATAAATAATTAAGATATATAATATATGGCTAGAAAATAAACTCTAAAACTGTATTAACAAAAATCACAAAAATATAAGTCCTTTTGATAAGTAAATAAGCGTGATCCAAAAAAAGGTAAGGTGTCGATAAATAAACCCCCTCCCCTCGAGTCAGCTTCCAAGCTATGAGCATATTCTGCCCAGTCTAGTCTGGTTATAGTTTAGCCCCTTTCCTCCCTGAGCCACAATTGGATGCCCGCGGCACCTCCCCTCCATATTTTTTTTTCTAATTTCATGTCGAGGTGCCACGAGGCCGATAAGCCACCTGCCGACCGCTTTCGCTTAAATTCTGCAACTCAATCAATATGTCTATGATCATCCATAGAACAAAGTTGTAATAAAATTGTAATGGTGTCAGATTATCAACCTTGAGAAAATTTGCTGGCCACAATGTTACTGGAACCTTTGAGTTTGATAGTGAAAAACTGGAGCACACCTTCCGCTTACCGACCAGCAGTATAGAGTTGCCACGGTTGAGACATTCTCCTAGTGGAGTAAAAATGGGGGTTTGCAGGGTAAATAGACTTATTACAAGGTATTTGGACCCCAATCTAACCAACCCATTTAACTGTCTGTCATTATCGAGACATCAACTCCGAAACTCTAAATTTTTAAATGGCATAAAGCTCGGGACGTTGAGAAGGGACCCCCCCCCCTGCAAACTTTTTACAGTAAGTTATGAAATAAAGATAAGCAACTATGGCATAGCTTTCAGCAGAAAATGGAGTTACTGAAATTCCAGCTAAGTTTAATCTGGAGTTCAGACTTAGCTGGGGGTAGGAGTATAGAATAGAAGCGTCATAGTACTGAGTTGCATCCCTACTAGGCCCTGAAGCGAAGATATCCCCCTGCTTTTGCAAGGAAACCTTCTCAATCGTAGCAACACTCTAAACGTTCCTATAAGTCCAAGTACCTGCTATCCGTTTTACCCTTCGTCGGCCAACGTGCATTGGTTTTTGTTGCTAGCCTCATATGAACTACACTCTCCACTTTTAAAGAATATTTTGGAATCTTAAGGGAATGGTTATATAAACCTAGCTGCTCAACTGCCCTAGTCCCACCACTATGTCCATCATCCATCAACGTCTTACCTGATTGACGATCAACACATGTGACTTTATGATTTGATTCTATACTGGCTCCAGGAGCGTTTCATTCACAGGCACGTAGATGTACTGTTTAATCTTTGAAATATATGTTTCATGCATCTACATCTATATTTATACATATTTTGTATGTATTATATATGTATTCGACCTCCCACGTGGCTAATAATTCCCCCCACCTCTAACCTGGTCAAGAAAATAAGTGGTCGTTAGCTCAAAATCTAGATAAGGGTCCTAAATTCTGCCAGATTTGTTTATATCCCCGCAACACGCGACATCATTTGTTAGAATGCTTAATCTTATATATGTTGCTACATGACAACCAAAAAAAAAAAAAAATGAAGGTTTTTATATTTCCAGATACACTGAAACTAAGACAACAATTAAAAAGATTTCTAACTAACTGAAATAAAACACTAAAAACTTTCATTACCATTTTATCATTCTCATAAATACCCCCCAAAATCAATCAGAGAGACATCAACACAATACTATGGTCTGTAAACACAACTCTTCATCATCTAATCATCCTTTACATATGTCAAACACAAAACAAATCCGCTGAAAATGCATTGCGATGCAACTCTTTCCGATCAAATTATAGAGTCCGATTTTACTGTAAAGACATTTGTTCTCAGTTCTCAGTAGTTTGCTGACTTACCGCAGCCATCTCAGTGCGACGAATTTATGGCATATTTGGACACATTGTTATGATAGTGAGTTAAGAAATTGTCCAACGTTACTAGCGTAAAGGATGTAAGGAATGATAATGTATTTAGAGAGTATGAGTTTGTAATTTAATATGTATAATTAGTAAAAATGATTTTTTTGGTTATCGTTAGGTGGCGGCAAACAAAGCTATCTATCTATATACATGTTCATCATGCTCCATAGTTATTTCCACTGGATATCTAATCATTCCGTGTTACTGTGTAAGTTACTTACTGACATGATTTGATCCCTAATTATCTGTTTGTTGACGTCAATATTACTTGAGAGTCCTTAATCAATGCATTAATGTTGGTCTGCATAAAAATTAGCTGCTTAATGCAATTACGGAGCTATATCAATGATATGCCGAGAATCCCTAATCTTCCTAAGCATACATAGCAAGATCATGCTATAAGCAACACTCCCCCTGTCGGTGACGACCATATTGTGTTGAATGGGAACCAATGATTTTGGCTTGGTGAGGCAGTCTGCCAGTTGTTTCATAGTTGGGACGTAGTCTTCTTTTATTCTTCCCTGCTGGTATTCCTCTCGACAGTAGTTGTTCCTGAGAGAGATATGGTTTTACCGCTAGTGGTTATCATAATTTTTAATGAGTGATATGGCTGATTGGCTATTGACGTGAAGTTTAGTACAATCTGCTCCATCAATGCAATTACTGGTGCAGGTCTCTTCAAGAAGAGATTTCACCCACCGAAGCTGTCGGCAGACTTGTGTTGCCGCAAGATATTCAGCCTCTGTAGTTGAGAGAACAACTTCTCATTGTAGCCAAGATCTCCAACATATAGGGCCGGAGGATAGATAGCATAATGACGTAACCCGAAGCTGATCGACTTGTAGACGGGTCTCCTACAATGCTAATGCGAGGCTCTCATTGGCTCTAGTCTCTAGCTCAGAAACCGCAATTAACCCTAACTCAACCTTCAATAACTAGACGCCCATTGATTATACACTCATGGCCTACAAAACTCTATTCAAAATTGACGTTATTGTTGGAATAAATATACGATTCTATTAATAACACATGGAATACTGTAAAAGATGATTTCCTTGTATTATTTGTTGAGTTCTAATATTAGTAACTATCTAAATTCATCAAAGGTATATTTCTTTTCAATGAGCTGTTGTTGACCTATGCATAAATTAAGATTAGCTGAAACACCATTTCGCATATAAGCAATCAACGTCTTGTCATCGGTTATGCAGGATGAGTTCTGCAGTCTTTGAAATTTAGACAAGTACGTTCCAAATGGCTTATTGCCTTGACGCAAATGAGATAGGGCGTCACGAGCGTCCTCCTCTTCGTTTGGATTCCGAAAGGAAACGTCAAGAACATTCCAAACCTCTTCTAAACTTGCAAAGGAAAATTTTCCATTTGATAATAAATATCTGTCGGGGAGAGACTTGGGACCAATACCTAGATTCTGATAGATGAGCGATATTTGTGACTGCAACGTCACGTACCTATCAGTATTTTGAGCTAAGGCAATACTGATTTGTCTTCGAAAGACGGGATATAAAGACCGATCTTCACCTGTGAACTTCTCGTCAATACGAAAGAGTTCAGATCGGGGAGTTTCGCTTATAGCAGTGGATGAGCCTGACTTGATTGATCGTTCGGCTTCACTAAGTTTATACTTATCTACTGCGGAGGCTTGCAATGCTTCTAATGCATTGGATTTTTCGATTTTTTAATCATTTCTAAGTTCATGAGTAACAGCTTTGAGGTCGGAAAATTTCTGTTGAAGCTCCAATAATCTGTTTTCTAATTCTCTAGCTGTCTCTTGGTATTTTTTACCCGAGTTATACAGCTCGGTCAGGATGGTGTGACGATTTTCGGGAGAAGCCCCATCAATGCAAGTAATGAGCTCTTCGGCACAAGAGATTGATGTCGTAATGATGGAAATGATTCTTTATGTGGTGCAACGTAATGTCACGGTGGGAGGTTGATTGAGAATGATAATGATTAGATAGAGTAAATAGGGTATGTATATAGAATAAGTATGATAATTAGATTGTTAATCTAGATGGGTATATAATTTAAACAAGACGTTGCACAGACTTGCAATACTGCAGTTCCCTTGCTATAAGTACAAAACCCGATTTTACGCTAACCGTAAACGTACAATAGACGCAGAAACCAACTAAATTAGCCCTAGTTATCATAACAGCGATAGAATCATGTGTGGTTCCAGTAGCAACTTATGGTGCGGAAGTATGGTGGCCAGGGATGACTCGTCCAGCAGCAAAAGGGACAGTGGTACCCCCAACTTCACACCTTTGTGGATTAATCGATAAAGTTATACACATAGCATTAAGAGCTGCTCTCCCGGTCTGGAGGACCACACCAAATGTTGTTCTACATAGGGAAGGGGGCATTCCTCCAGCTCGTATACTACTTGAGGGTTATCGCCTAAGAATTGCCGCTCGTATTAATACACTCGATGATCGTCATCCACTCCGATGGAGAGCGAGTGTGTGTCCTAATATGGGCACGCTAAAATACAAATCAAGATCAAGACTATCAAAGAGACCTGAAAAACAAATGTCTCGAGTTCAACGTGCCTTGCGACAGCTACCTCAAGCTGAAGCTGCGGAGCCTCTACCAGCTCATACATACGGCCCAACGTTTGGATCGAAGGTAGTTGGAGTACAGGATCATCAAAATTGGATAAGTACCATCGAGATAACAGACATATGTGCCTACTCTGATGGATCATCAGAAAGTCCCGGGCGTTCAGCATGGGGCTACGTCCTACAACGTGGCGGGGTAACTTTCCAAAGAGGTAAAGGTACACTTCACGGTGGCGAAGTATACGATGCGGAAATATTTGGGGCAACTATTGCTCTCCGAGCTGCATTAGCCATGAGACAAAATAGGGAAAAGATTTTTGTACTATTAGATAATCAGGCCGCGGTAACAGCGTTGCAAACAGGAAAATCGTCATCAAGTGTTAGATTAACTGTCTTATTTCATGCTCTAGCAAAGAATGCGAATGTAGAGTTTAGATGGGTGCCTGGTCACTCAAGAATTCGTGGAAATGAGGAAGCAGATGCGGAAGCGCGTGCTACTCTTAGAGATCTGCCGGAGAGACAAACTCAACCTAATTACATTACATTGGCCTACCTGCATCGTATTATGCACCAGCGTCGCCAAAAATTGGTGGAAGAATGGTGGTCTAATGTTTGTCCAGCCAGATATCAAGACTTAGATTTGAAAATGCGTCGGAGGAAACCACCCGAGTTAGCGCTGCCACGGCGGCTACTTCATCGTCTACTAGCTGCCAGAACTGGACATGGTGACTTCGCGGCCTATCACCGTCGCTTAAATCACGTTGACGCCAAACTTGAATGCGCCTGTGGGCAGGAAACCACTCCTACCCACTTCATTCGTTGTCGTCAACACGCAAATCAAATGCGTAAATTTCGAAATGGCAAGACCATGGATGATTTCAGAAGACAACTTCTTGGGCATGATTGCTTCAAGAAATTTAAAGAATTTACACGGGTAACGGGTTGCTTTGGTGGGCAAGTCACTCACTCATCCTCTGCTAAACGCGAGGTGAGTACTTAACGGAATGCCAAAACTTGAGTTGGCGGGTTAGAACTTGGTGAGAGAATTGCCGAGTTAATCCTTGTATTTTGCACTTTGCATTTTTCTTTAGTTTCTTTTCTTGTATTTTTCTCTCATATTACTTTTTATATTCCGCTTACATTTTATGTAAATATCGGGCGTGAACGAGTAGGGCATGCCTGAGGCCATGATCCCGACCGGCTCCGCCGGTCTTGTACCCGGAGTGGACATTAGGGCGTATGCCTAGGACCTTAAATAAGGTATATAAATAAATAGCCCTAATTCTAATACAACGCTATTGCGTCAAACAAGAGAAACACATAGGCTCTAATTAGTGTTAGGCACCACGAGGCTAGAACCGTGATAATTGTATGCTATTTAAAAAGACGTAACCATCAAAGAACTAGATACTACTTTATCATATAATTGATAATGTAACTGAAAAAAAACCCTATAAAACTTCTCTTTTTCACTTACAAATATCATGAAAATCATATTTGTTCTGCAATTTGCCATAAGATAATAAAATCATGAGCGACAGCTTTGACGAATTTGGGAGTAACGTTGAGTGCGAGCATAAAAATGATGTTGGCTCTCATGGTCTGTTTCCTCCGCATAGCGATGGCACATATAACGCCTGGAAGGAGGCCTATGATTTCTGCTAGGACTGGGCAAGGACTCACGACTACTACTTATGTATCAAGTCCTCTTCCAAATTACGAGACAAGATTATAGTACGCTATAAAGTACTAGTATCCGATCTAGAGGGCGGATATGAGTGCAAAGGGCAAATACGTGAGCATCGAATTTCTAAAAAGAAAGACTTTGATCTGAAGTTCACTATCGATCAAAAGGCCGGGAGTTACTACATCAAAATTCATAACCCACACCATAAAATTCATGAAGCTTCTAGGTCTGCCTTTAAGGGCATAGTCCATCGCCGAAGAGATAAGCCCTCCAGGAATCTCATTCGTACACACATCAAAGCTGATGCGCTCACGAAATATATTCTGACATGAATTCGACAAGCAACAACGTCAGCAAATATCACTTTAAAAGATATTTATAATGAAAAGCGAACGTGGAGGCATTGGCAACTAAACGGAGATAAACCGATTGAAGAGCTATCAGTGCCTTCTCGCCTGAAAGGCTGGCCAAGAAAGGAATCGCACATTTTGCCTGCTTTTGAAGCCTCAGCACTAGGCAGAAAGAAGCTATCTAACACTACGCCATATTTTGCTCAAGATAAGGAGACGAGTATGATGGATATTGAATTCGAAGTTAGTAATCCTAATAACAATGATGATATTAGCAGTCTAACTCACAAAATATAGTCCTGACGATCTATGCGCCGCGCATTCGGTACTTCTATTGCAAAAGCATTGACTGATAATTATGATAATGAAGTGGAGTTATAGATCTAAAACGAACTGTATCCCATTGCCGTCAATTTTTCTTATTAGATACTAATGAAAATGATTTTTCATGGATAAGATATCTGCACAACTTACTAATAATCTGAGCACGCACACACGATGAACGTTCAAAACTTTAAATAAAGAGAAATCCCCCCCCCCAAAAATTAATCGAAATATGATAAATCAGGCAGGCATAACCAAAATAATCTTTTTATGTGCTTAGCGAGGTTTTGTACTGAAATATGCGCTTTATCGTGCTGAAAAATACCCAGGTAGCGTCCATCGAGCAATTGCCATTTTTAACGATTCCCTAAATATAGGGAGCGGATATTTGCAATCACGTTTTACCTAGTTTGGTCATAGATCATGAGGTAGATCACCAGAGATAAAGTACTTTTCTTAACCGTTGCTCTAGTAACTAGACCACCCCTGAAGTTTTAATGAAAGCTTTCGCGTGATTTTATTTGTTTATCTGACAGATAAATGATATATATATATCTCCTTCTGCAGAGTAATTAGGTTATAAGCACATGTTATCTTGCCTTCATCTACCTCCAAATTGAAGCTCCCAAGAAGGAGATATGAAGCAGGGCTTGGACAGATTTGCACCTTCATTTCGATAATCACACTTCTTCTCGCAGCGAAGGTGGTCATGCCACTTTTAAATCCTCGCTAGGAAGCTCTGATAGCGACCTATGTGCAGTAGTAAGGAAGTCAAAAACTCTTTGCGATCGCCAACGATCAGATTACCTTTTTGGAGCTCGTTAAAGCGAAAACGCGACTTCCAACTTCTCTGAAAACAATATTTTTAGAGATATCCAAGCTTTGGTAATCCCTTTCGCCTTGAAAAGGATTTTAAATCAATATGAACTTGTAATCGAGGCACGTAAAAAGAGGGCATATTTACCGCTTTGTATAGGCAGGTTTACAAAGACCCTAGGTCTACCATGCTCTCATATGATTGAGAGTAGTATGGCTGACACAAGCAATGGGGGTGTTGTTGAGCTTGAAGACATACATCCTCATTGACGCTTCCAAAAGCCGTCTCGGCATTTTATAGAGCCTTAACTTCTAAATAATATAGATACAAACAACTACTCTGCTTCGCTATATGATTCCTTACTAGACATACACAACCCTGGTATCACTACTACTAAAGGTCGACCAATGCATTCCTTGAACCAATCACTGACAGGACAACGAGACCGTCAAGGAGAGCGCCAGTGTGCTTTTGAAAACTAATCACAGCGGAACCCCTCGGGTTTCGAATACGCCGAACAAATTGATATGACAGAATTAGGCAATATGGTCAGCCAGTAGTTGTATCTCACGTCTCAAACCAGGCTCTTGAAACTACAGGAGGATTATTCCTCAACTTTCATGCTAGCGATGGCAGAATTGCTGCTGGTGCAAAGAGATCCAGATAAAGCCGAATTGAGCACAGTGAAACCAAGCGTACTAGAAAGTAAAGTAAGTGATAAAATGACTCGGATCTATTAAATTCTAATGTTCATCAGACATTGGATGGCGTCGAATTGCATATGGAAACAATAACAATAGGGTCTTTATTTATGTAAATAATGTCTGAGTTATGTATTTAATTTAGTAATTGGGAATCGGTATTTGTACTACACTTTTTCGGTACTTTTACTATACCCCCCCCCCCTGGAACTTAATTATGATTGGTGGAGCCTGACATATTTGAGAATGCTCTGGCACTGTATTTGTGAGGTTCCAAAGAACCATGACAAGGATGTTTAGTCACTTAGTTGGTATGATACGTTCGTTACATTAGATTTAGCGTCTATTTAATTTATATATGTAGATAGAATTTAGGATAGAGATGACAAGAAAAGATTTTACGATCAGTCTCATAGTTCAATTGCTCTATTGAAAGTAATTCGGAACCACAAGACATACGTGATTTCTATATTAAGATATTGTCGACTTACAACCTCACATGTTAGCTACATTATCGACTGGCTAGCTCCGTTTAAACCCTTGCATAGTGCCTCTAAAAGTGATGAACTATTTAATTCATGCCATTGTTGACATGGCAACTAATAATGTATGATAAAGAGGGAAAATCATACATTATAAGAGAATATAACCCTATTATTATCGCCACATAGCAATATCCGAGCTCATGCATTGCCCAAGTGTAGAATTCCTGCGTTTCTTGACGCATGAAGCAGAAAAAAATTGTGAATGTCTCGTTGGCTGCAGTTACACCTGTTCCGTGCAGTAAAGGCATTTTATACTGATTAGTCTTATAGGTACTATCTAAAAGAAACATCTTATTGGCCGAAAGATTTTTCATCATAGCTTCGGCTCTTTTTGGATATATGAAAAGACAAGTGAGATTTCCATCTTGGTAATGTTTGTAAGCATGCTGAATATCCTGCATGAGTAATCTGCCTAGCAATGCCTCTATCTCTAACCTACCATCAAGCCATTCTCTTTTATTCAACTTTTTAATATGATAGATTTCTTGACGAGATGTTAAGATACTCGGGTTTTGTTAGTTTAGAACCCCTATTACAAAGCGAAGTTTTGCCCCGATACCGCTCAATTTATGGACAATTTGAACTTCTGCCTCAGTGAGACATCTTGCAGATGGATATGAAGCAATATTGTCTACAGCCTCATGGTTATGTTCTGCATTAATAATATTTGCAGACCAACTAATTCCATTTTCATCATCTTTAGATATACAGAGAAGGAACGGGCTATCTTGTCGTAATGTGCAATACTTCTCACATTAGCTTGACTAGATGGTTTACCACTGTGAACACATTTTAGAATTCTATGTTTGATCGTGCCACCGGCTTTGTTTCCTATCCTTTGAGTACGTCGAGTATTCAAACAATGACCATTTGCCTTTGCGTAAGATTTCTCATCTTGTGTCGCTTCTTCAAGGTGAAGAATAAGACACGTTCATTAATAGATTTAAACGAGAGATATTATTAGTGTCCACTGTCAAGCTAGTAGGATTGATAAGATGTGGATCTTGAATGTCTAAGATGTCAGTTACATAGAGAATGATGAGCTTAGACTTACTACTTAGAATTTTCTGGTTTTATAATAAAAGAGCATGTTAAAGTTAGGTGGAGTTAGGAAAATGTCTTGTTTGCGATATTCGAACTATTGTTTATACGTCTATAACTGTTTACAAAATTTTGTATATACACTATCAGGTTGCCATGTCAACAATAGTATAAATTAAATAGTTCATCACTTTTAGAGGCACTATGCAAGGGTTTAAACGGAGCTAGCCTGTCGAAAATGTAGCTAACATAAACAGCGCTAGAGCATTCTCAAATATGTAAGACTCCACCAATCACAATTAAGTTCGGGGGGTGGTAGTAAAAGTACCGAAAAAGTGTAGTACAAATACCGATTCCCTAGTAATTTCCCTGAAGTATCACTATTTTAGTTGAAATTTATATGGGCATGCGAATTTAAGCGATTAACGGGGGCAATATTAACACCTACCGTCAACATGAGGTGGCCATATAGTCACGTGACATAGGAATTTTATATCTTGATTAAGGGACGCTGCTTCCATTGGTTGGATGACCCCCCCCTTACAACTTAGTTCAGGTGCAGAATTTAAGCGAATGTGGTTGGCAGGTGGCTGATCGGGCTCGTGGTAGATCTAATTACTCCTTCATTTATTACTAAACCTACTTTAACCCTTCAACTCCGTTACATTTCCTCGGGGGAGGAAAAGAAATTTAGCATGAAAATTTAATTGAAACTTGAAATAATCAATTAAAAATAACAAAAATAACAAACATAGAAAATATAGAAAATTCACTCAACTATGGTTGTGTACAGTTTCTATATTTTTGACCGACATAGTAATCCACCCCCCTTCCAAAATTCCTATCTGCTTTCCTTTTCCACCCCCAATCCATAATCTCAAATTATCCTTCATTCAAATTTTTTTTTTTTTAAATTTCCGAATCATCATTTTGAAAAAGAATATACTTTTGATTCAATTGAGCGTTCTGCTGATCGTATAAGAAAAAAAAAAGATCATTCGACGTTTGTTCTTTCAAAATGTATTTGATTAATTAACTTGCAAATACGTATGGTTTTTTTAATTTTTAATATTTTATTTAAAAATCAATTACATATATTTAACCAACCAAAAAAAACTTATTAATTTTTGTAGCTGAATGCATTTACTCTCGTTTATGGTTACGTCAAGTAAGCTATTATAATAGTAATAATGCTGCAACTGCATCTACAGCAATTTCCGGCTCCTCACGACCGATTTCCACACCATCGAATCTTCCACCAGGAGTCACTGGAGCGGGAGGAGCAACAACAATATCAGCAGTAGCAGGAGCAGTAACAGCAACCAATAATAACCAGCTCCTTGGTCCTATTGGCAATACTGCTGCAGCGAATGGCCATCATCAACATGATCATATCCGGAATCGATACTCGCGTCTCTCAGCGAAGGACGATGCGAGGCTGATCTTTGGCACGATCTATTCTTTGCGCAATATAGTGAGGAAGTTAGGAGGGATGGATGATAGTTTTATTAGTTATCGGACAGGTCAATATAAATTGCATTATTATGAAACCCCTACAAACGTCAAGTTTGTAATTTTGACGGATATTGGAACATTAAACATGCGTAATGTTTTGCATCAAATCTATGTTAACTTATATGTGGAGTATGGTGAGTCAGTACGGAATTTTGGAATGGTTTTTTTGATGAATCTCTTTTTCCTAAAAGAGTAAATAATATAATCCAGTTCACTAACGAGTTGTTTTCAATAGTGATTAAAAACCCCTTAAGCCCTGTAGAGCATAAAGGTGGCAAGGGAGTGGCAAATGAGCTTTTCGAGCTGGCCTTGGATCAATTTGTGAAAGGTTTACTTTAGTATGTGCGAAAACAAAGTATTTGCATCTTAAATTGTTAGATAGTAGCATCATAAATGTCATGAAAAGATTGCCTGATAACCTGAAAGATGGTTAACAATGATATCAAGCTCTTTGAAAATTTACATATGAAGATTAATGATCAAAAGATATTCAAAATTTGTGAGTGTTAGACATAACCCATAACTTCCTATCATTATTCTCTCTATTCATGATTGTTTTTCGTCCGAATCATTGACGGCCTTCTCCCAAACACTCTCAAACTTACTTGCTGTATCAACATCAATTAAACTTTCATCTGCTTCCTCCGCAGAAATTATCACTAAATCATCTTGTTGGATCCTCTTATCAGTTATCTGATTGGCTTCTTCAGTTTGTGCTGGATTTACTAAGCTCTCCCAATTGCTAGAGTAGACTACAGCAGCAAACGCTTCTAATTCTCTAACTTGTTCCATAGATTGCAAGTACTCATTTGGAGCTCCATTACCAATTGAATGAGCCTGTCTTGTTAAGATAGCTAGAATACTAGGTAACTTGACAGGAATCTCATCGACTAATTCTTGAATTTTAACGTCTGATGCCGAAGACATCGGAGGAATCTTGTATACAAGCTGTGATATTTTTTGATCAACTAAAGTTGAGAACCCAGCATCAAGTAAAAGTGTCAAGATATGTGTGAAAGGAGGCGCATCAATCAAGTCTGATGTTTCATCAAGTAATCTTCTCAAAACAGAGTTACTAGAGAGAGAATTTGTAGGAGAGGTAGATAAGGCTTCTTTCTCTTTTATTCCAGACTCCTCAAGAACGAATTCCTCTTGATCTCTTGGTGGAAGCAAATAACTCAACCATTTACTTTGCTGCCTGTCAATTGGTGTGGAACCCTCGATCTTTTTTCGGACTTCCAGCGTTAGGCCTGAAAACTTATCAAATGAAAGTTCATCCCTGGGGCTTAAAGTTCCAAACACCTCTCTTACAGCAGCTTCAACCTTGAACATAATATCTCTCCAGCCTCTATGAAGTAGCCACCAGCTAAATGTTAGGTACATTTTATTTGTTTCAAAGTCATTACCATAGACTTGTTCTGAATTATCATCATCATGATTCTCTAGACTAATTGTTGATTGATGATCCATCCCACTAGTTGCCAGTGAAACTACGCTTGATAAGTAGCTACGTCGTCCGAGAAGGTTAAGTTGTATTCGAGTAAGCAGGGTGAGAAGAGCAAGAGTATAAATGAGTGTGAAAGCTCGAGTTATCGCTGAAATTTTAAGATCATTCCAAAGCTGTAGTTTACTTTTCTTCACTTTCAGGTCGGTTTCAACCCCTTCCATTGAATTGTTCCCACCCTCAATAGAAGGTGGTAATACGACTTGACTCGCATGTACGCCACTCTCACTCTGTAAGCTTGTGATGCTTTTTCCATCTTCATCGGTTACGCTTGGTAGTTCGCTACTCATCAAATTTTGATGAGCTGCACCAGTTCGGGCGATTTTCGCCGCTTTTTGCTGTTGGAGTTCATATGTAATTTTTTCAGTTCCTAATTCTGCGAGAATATTATCTGCCGCTGTCGGAAGGAGAGCAAGAACAGTCAAAGTGCAATCTTCCTGATTTTGTTCAAAACGACGTCGCAAACTATTTTCCTTATGAGTACCTACTTATTACGATTATAAAGTATGAGGAAATGACGTACTTCTCTCGGGCGATGCGATCATTATTTATTCGATCCCGTGCATCTAGGATCTTTCCTAGCAAATACTGAGTAGCGACATACCCAAACCCGATAACACCCACCCCAATTGCGATCGGAGTTCTGTGACGCCTGAACCATCTGCGCGAGGCGGAGATCATGATTTATATGCCACTAATGCCAGATCTTGCATCACTTTTCTCAAAAAATAATACCCTTAGCAAGCACAATTAAGGTCTTGCAAGATTCCTAGGAAATTATCGGGCTAACTAAATCACCTTTTCCCCGCTAAAAGATAAAAAGACTCGCCACAAGTCTATTCCTAAAACGTCTCTGTTAGACCCCCCATCTTAAATAATTTGTGGATAAGGTACTATGAAAAGATAATGGATCAGCTAAAACCCCCTGAGTATGTTATAGAGCTCTTTGCTGATCCTAGTTCAGTGAAGGAAATTGTACGTGGTGCGTGGACCCAATTCCGTTAAAGTTACTATCTGACTTAAGTAAAATAGGAATTCTTCATACAATATTTTTCCAGCGTTTTTTCCCTTCTATAAGACCAAAAACTTGCGACGTTCTTGACTTGACTTTACCATTTGTTGATGATGTAGAGTTAGAAACGTTAATAGATCAACGCACAGCTTCCCTTATAAGGCAATTAGATTCAAGTTGCGATTTAGAAAATCGTAATGGTGGAGTAAGAGGAACTATATGTGTTCAATTTTTTGAAAAAAAACGAAAAAAGGCCTGGTTTACGAAAGGAGAAGAAGAGGTCTGTTGGGAACAATGGACGCTAGACGTAACGCTTGCAACACCAAGGACTGAACTAGGTAGGTTCCAAGCGCAAAAAAATAGCTTTCACTTACAAATGATATCATAGAGAAAGGCAAAGTTAGGAAAGCTATGGAGCAAATGCTATTAAAAGCTGCTATGAAAATCGTCACCACTGTCAATCGAGATAAAGATCATATTCCGCCAATCACCTCTGGAGAAAGTAATCCATTCCCATATCAAATTATTGTTAATCCGAAGGAAAGTGGATGGAGTACGAGAATGGGAATATTCTGATTTGAAGATGAATTGCTGTTGACTTGGTGTTAGGAGTTCGGACCTACATATAATTGTGTGGAAATAGAAAACTTATGTTACATGTCTTTGAAATGGTTAAGATTGGGAGTTGAAGTCTGAAAGACAAAACATATTTATCCATCTGTATGAGATTATTTATGGGAATTCGAATTAGATAAAGTAAAATACTGCCTTAGTCTGAGAGGATAGTTTCTGTAGGCCGTAGTTTTCTATAAATGGAAAAAAATAAAATTCCCAAACAGGAGCCGCTTCATTCAGTCACAAAACTTGTTTTTATAATTATTTTCATCAACGTCAAATCAAAATCTGGGATCTTAATAGAAACAAAATCTAGAGGTATATGAGCATCACTCCACTTTAAGTATTAAATTACTAGAAAGCTTAAATTTCCTGATTAAATTTCACACCAAATTTTTTCAATCTGCCGATGCACAACCTCTGCATCCACAACTCACACATTCAACAGCTTGACCCTCCTTCAATTGCGCTTTTGGTACTCGACAAATACATGTCGAATTGAAATTCGTCTCTTTAGTTTGAACGCATCTCAAGCAGCAAAGCTAATGTATAGTAAGTGAGAGTTCGAGTATTTAGTTTTTATTTCGAGCATGTGTCTTACTTTTTCATACCCTGTTTTCTTCCATTTAGCAATTAACATTTTATCGGCATATCCATTCTTCAGTAACCATTCATAGAGCTCCTTGCTGATAGCACCTTTTTTGTAATAAAGCTCATAAATATATCGGCTACGTTGATGATTTATCTGAAATATAGGCCAATGTACCTGATGACGCGGAACATTAACCGTTGACTCATTTTCAGCATCCTTCATCTTGTTGCTAAAAATTAACAAATCATCTTCAATATCGGTATAGCCATCGGGTGGCGCTTTGCGTTTCGATGATGTTCGAATGGGTGGCATCTTTTTACTTTAAAGAGCGTCCTGATTTCGAGTCTCTGATGCCGTCCCAACATATATTATCTTGTTTTTTGATGTTTTATTATTGATACTCGTCTCTGCCTATTTCTTAGTTAATCTTAAATTCAAGTTAGGATCTTGTAAGAAGTAACCATAATTTCAGATCGTTGGTCATCTAAAGCGTTCTAACTCATCTGTTTGAATACAATTATGGCCTAAATTAGATTCATAAGGGTCTACTGAGTTTGGATGATTTGCCTGCTAGTGCTATCGCTTGGGTAGATACCCCTGTAATACAGGCTGTTGCAGCTGGTACCTAATCTGGCAAACCTAGCGAAGGAAATCATCGTTGGAGGCAACAAAGTTTATCCGTTTGAATATATTTGTATGTCAAGGGACAATTGTAGTATAATCACAGTTCTTTTTGAGCAGAAAAAAAGATACTATCTAATGGCCGATTCATGACCTTCCCAAGTCGTTCCTCCTTGGGCCGGAATTCTTATTCTGTATCACGTCAACAACCTAATCTCCCCACCTTCCAATTATTTTCTGTAGATATTTGTACGAAACCTTAAATAAACATGCGACCATATCTTATGAATTTACACAATGGCTAGAATCTCTAAATCATCTCGGGACCTCCGTATGATCCGACGCAATCAACATAGAAATCGTAATAAGCCTGTCACTATCAGATCGACTACGCATATCGAACAAGCAAAAAGCCAGACGCCTTTAGCTCTAACACAGAAAGAGAGAATACAGCAAGCAGTGGAGTGATATGAAAAATGGAATGGTAGTTATGCTGCTTACAGCGAGAAGTTCCAAGTGTCTAGGCATACTGTCAGATCTATTATTGCATAGAAGAAAGCACCGCCATCATCAGTTACTCCCTCTCCAGTGGGTAGACCGCCTGCTATCACTTTTTCCTAGCAAAAAGCAATTCAAGAATGAATGGAATTCATATACTATGAGGACGGGCGTGGAGCTTCCAGGGGAATGATAAGAGATATGATTGATCATTTGCGAAAGCTAAGAGGCGAATTACCTGTGTCAGAGACAGGCCTAAAAACTATCTTGGGAAATTTTGGAAATAATACTGGCTAGACGCTGAAGAATACGCTACCGATCCCACATGATAGACAGGCTTCTTATTATCTCAGTGATGTAGAAATCTGGTGGGGAGAGCAGTGTATCTTCTTAAGAGATAAAGGTATCGCAGAGCCTTTTCAAGTCATGAACTTTGATGAAGTTGGGAGTCGAGTCGGCGAAACTGCCAAAGAGAAGGTTATGACTCCACCGGGAGATGATGCACTTGTTACTTGCAACTCGGAAAACAGAAGATCAATTGCCACTATTGAAACCATTATTGCGGATGGCACAGCCTTGCCTCCTTTCTTTATCCTTCCGGCTAAAGATTATATTCTTCGGCCTCATCTTCATTCCAATATGGATCCACCCTTATTCCTGACAGTATCAGAAACAGCGTTCACCAATCGAGAGCTAGGGCAACACTTCATGAGACATGTAGTGCGCTGCTGTAAAGAGATCGATGACCGGAATCGGTAGCAAGAAGAACAAGTAAACACTCCAATAGAGAAGAGACGTCCTATACCATCGTCAAGAGTCACGTTCATGGACTCCCATAACTCCCATATGACGCCTGAATTTCATAAGATTGGTCTGGGGTATAACATAAACCTACGGTCTTATCTCCCACATATGACGCACGTTATGCAACCTCTTGATGTTGTCATATTTTCTGTGTACAAAAATAATCTCAAGCATGCTCTTCTGAGAGCTATGCGCTCTTTCGAATTCGAATATAATATTCAGAGTTATATGCGAGATACCGAGGAAGTATAAGCACAGAATTTAACTCCTTTTCTCATAAAGATTGCTTTTCGAAAAGCTGGTACCCTGCAACTTACTTTTGCACTGCTCACTGTGCAGTACAACAAGTTTGCTACTCGCAAAAGGAAGCAGGACGCTACCAAAGATGATTCACTTAATCCACCTGGTGACAGAGTAACAACATCATTAATCTGCAATAAAAAATGGCGAGAAAAGGTAATTATTGACACTCAATGGAGCAGTCCAACTAAACGGAGATTTCTACAAGACTCTCAACAGCTCGAAATTGCATTACAAAGCGGTGCAATCTATAAAAAACAAAGAGACCAGTTAATGTGGTCACTGGTCAAGCATAGAATGAAGCAGATTCATGGCAAGAAGCGTGCCGTGCAGACCAATTTTGGCACTCTAGAAGAATGCGATGCCGCTATAGCAAAAGCAGAGGATGAGGATAGAGACAACCTAGCTGCACATGTTAAAATGTTAAATGTTAGAAAGGGGTCAGAAGGACGCTGACAAGAAGTTTTTTCAGACCGGGGTTGACTTAAGAAAAAGAGAAGTATTACGACTAAAGACATTAAAACAACTCGAAGATTGTAGGGAGCCTATTCCCCTTGCCTTATATGTTCCCATTCATGATCCCTTTCCCACCACTAACGAAGTTCACTTTCGATCGAACAGAAGGAGTAAGGCAGCAAAAGCTCTGCGTGCTTTCTTAAAGAATTCCTCGCAGAATACTTGACAGACTCAAGAAAGTATACAAGCTATGGAAAGGCCCAACACCGAAACAATGGATTTTGAAATTGAGGACAAAATTGAGCTTCCCTTATTGAAGGGCCCTCGTCAAGAATTCTTAGACGGGTACGACTTTATTGGGTTCCCATCAGATCATACAAATTTAGAACTGGAGCGGAACTAAAATATTGAAGTGAAGAAGTCGTCTTTCAGTTAGGCATAAATACTAGAAGGAATAACTCTCGTCCTCACTATGACTCAAAGCTCTGGTATAACTTCCCCATTGACCCAGAATTGTCTCAGGGTTTGAATCGCCATTACAATTGAATCAATAATAGGACAAACACTAGAAAAAGCCCATAATTATATATAAAAATTATGGATGACCTGCCTCTGATAGAGAGTACATAGATTTCAAAAACAAAATGGCTCAGCGGATATTGCAGTATTCGGAGTCTGGCATTGTAGTACTTAAAATTTAGTCGTCAGCAGTGCTTTTTCAATTCAAACTCATCGTTACGTTTATATCTAGGATCAAATCCTCGGTTCCTCACAGTATCAAATGTATCGGCCTCTAGGAATTTTTTATGATTCATTCTCAGGTATATTCCCTTGCAACCATTTCAACAAAGGTCCTTGGGATGGGCAAATGGTGACAGGGCCCTGAGGCTTTGTGGTGATCCCTATTTAGGTCTAATTGCGAGTTCATAACTTTCCTAAGTCTTTTCGTCTTGGGCTGAAATTATTATTCTAATTCAGTCTTTTATTCGGCATCGCACTAACAACCTACTC
This sequence comes from Oidium heveae, assembly GCA_003957845.1. Taxonomy (NCBI): domain Eukaryota; kingdom Fungi; phylum Ascomycota; class Leotiomycetes; order Helotiales; family Erysiphaceae; genus Oidium; species Oidium heveae. The sequence goes on along the minus strand of QVIK01000048.1, from coordinate 74,226 downwards.
TTCCGAATTTGTACTCATTTCTTGCAGATAATTGTAAGAAGTCTGACATAAACACACATCCATTTCTTATTTATTAATTTATGTTATGATTGCTTGTTTATGTAAGACTTTATACAATTATCTACAAGAAATGAGTGCAAAGTGAATAGAGTAGGTTATGGACTTAATGCAGAATAAAAGACTGAATTAGAATATTAATTCCGGCCCAAGAGGAAACGACTTAGGAAGCTTATGAATCGGCAATTAAATATGTAATTACAGTTGAATGGTTGTCTCTGTGAAGTAATTAGAAAAGATAAAATCATTTTTAATACTAGATTAATCCACTCAGCCAATAACTTAAATTGTACTATAAAAAAAATANTCCCGGTGCATAATTATTGATTCATGACCTTCCCGACTCGTTCCTCCTTGGGCCGAAATTTTTATTCTGCATCACTTTCACGCCAGTGCGATTGCTCCCCATTGATCAACCATATATAGTTTTCAATAACGTGTTTGACCACCAAGTGTCCGCGAAATCTCTAGGCAACCACAATACACCTTCAACGCGCTATGTCTCAACCAAAAAATGTGCAATCTACCCAAAAAAAGGCAGCCTTGCTCTCGCATTACATGCCCTTCAAGATGGCCTGTTTGAAACCCCTGAACAGAGTGCTACAGCTCTCAAAGTGGCCATCTTGAAGGGCCTGTAATGCGAGAGCAAGGCTGCCTTTTTTTGGGTAGATTGCACATTTTTTGGTTGAGACATAGCGCGTTGAAGGTGTATTGTGGTTGCCTAGAGATTTCGCGGACACTTGGTGGTCAAACACGTT